>JAJIYU010011925.1:0-14936 GCA_030144865.1 Tinospora cordifolia
TTTGTTTAATTTTTTTCTATATCTCTAATATATTTTATTTTTCATGTGTCAACCCACAATTTGCACCCAAAATTTTATTAAAATCTTTGAAATTAATTTACAAAATTCTGGGGTATTGCAACAACCCCAACTACAATAGCCTCACAAGGCAAGGCAGAATCGAAATTGAGGCCAGAATTAGGCTCGAGTCTGTGTGATGAAAGACGCCCTAATAGAGCTAGTACCAACTATGGAAGGTACATGCTTATTATTTAACATTTGCTGTGAAGGTTTTGTTCGACTTTGTTGCTACATACTTTTTCATTTATGAGGATTTAGTTCACATACTATAATTAGTTAGTTCTTCATTATGAGCACCATTACATGTAGCCACATCCATAAGGATTACCATAACATATAGAAAGAATTGTAATTGTGAAGTAAGGTTTGAAGGCAAGGTGGCTATAATAGACCTTTTGTGTTTCACCCTTTTATGGGTACAATGTGATATTGGGTGTAGACTGGATGAATCAATATCAAGCTTAGATCAATTGGGAGCAATGGAGAGTCACACTAACTCTACCCTTAAGATAGTCGGTGAAGGTCTACGATGATGTACATATAATACCAAAGAACCATATGGTGGCGATGCTATGCAACATGGCTTAGAGTGAAAAATTCAGGCAACTTGTGAATGAGGGCACCATCGAGACTCAAATAGGGATCTAGGATATTCAAGTCGTAGGGATCACTAAGGAGTATTCCTAGATGATTTATCGGGTTTACTACCATAGAGGGAGGTAGAGTTCAAGATTAAAGTATATTCCAAAATTGATTCAATAGCCTTTCCACCATATGGAATGACACCTATTGAGTTGGTCAAATTAAAGACTTATTGGATGAGGTGTGTTAAAAGGGTTCACATGTAAATCACTTGAGGGAGCTCTAGTGTTGTTCGTCAAGAAGAAAGATGGATCCATTTGTAATACTTGAGAAAATCAAAAAGGTTTTTTGATAAAATAAATAATTAAAAATTAAAATAATTTTTATAAATAAATGATGGATAACATTAATTTATTTATAAGTCAAAGTTGAAATATTCTGATAAAATAAAATTAAAATCTAAACTCAAGAATCTTAAAAACAAAATAAAATATTTGAGTGACAAGAATGATCTATCAACTTAGTTGGTTAACAAAGTATGCTAATAACATGGAAGTCTTAGGCTTTAGCCTTAATGGATTACTCTTTATCAAAGAAAAAAAAAGCATAAAAATGATCACATGTTATAAATAAAAAAGGGGGGATAATTTTTTTTTTTTAAAAAATCAAGATCCAAAATTCAAAATTCAAAATTCAAAATTTAAAAATTTGAATAATATTGTTTTAATATGCATGACCCAAATGGGGAAGAAATAAATAAAATACAAGAAAGAATTTTAGGTTTAAATGATTTTAAGTAAAAGGATGATATATCAAGATTAAATTTTCTTAAATAAGGCAAACAAGATTTCTAACTAAAAACTCTAGTTGACCCTTTTCTTCATTCTTTTAAATCACGTTCTACCATTGAAGTACCAGCAAGATCACTATTAGAGTTTACCACCAAAAATACAAAGGGCCATATTTAAAACTTACATTAAGACCGACCAAGAGTGGTGCATCATTTACGCTCTTTTCTAATTGCTTTCTTGGTTCTCCTTTTCTCTTGATTCTCTTCCTCCATTCTTTTTGTATTAACATCTACTATAGGTATTAGTTCCACCTTGTTAAGAATCAAAAACATTAAAACCTTCCTAAACTGCATTTAAAGTCAATTATAGTCTTGCACAACACCCCAAAGTTGATTGAGGAGAAATTATAACAATTTATAAAGGGATTACGAGAGGGTAAAATTTTCAAATTTCATTCTTTTAATTCATGTAAATTTTTTATGCTAGAATAAGTTGTTTACTATAAAAATTTAACTTATTATAGACTAATAATGTGTAGGTGGTTTATTTTTTAGCATTTATTAACTATTATATATGTATATATATGTATAGGTATATTTTTTAAATACATAAAATAGATATAGAACATATAATAGAGAAAAAATAAAAAAAAATTAATAATTTTTGGATAAAAAATAGAAACTAAAAATGATTAAAATTCCTTTATATATGTAGGACAATAATGCACAAATAATGCATTGGTAATAATGATAGTGCCCTCAAATTAGGATAAGTAAAAAATCAAAATATTAAAAGTTGTAAAACATAGTTGTTAGTTGTATAGCTTACTAACTTCATTATAGACACTTTGCATAAGTTTTGCATTGGTTAAATAGGAAATAGGACATATTTGCTTATATATAGGTACATGAACATTTATTTGAGCATTGGATGTTTATTTATATAGTTAGAAAATTGCAATATGATGTTTGTGCATTTATACTTGTGATTTAATGCCAGAGAAAGGTTCTCAATTTTTTTATGAAGGTTTAGACTAAGTGAAAATAGGTACACAAAAGAAAGAAGAAGGAAAAAGATTCAAATTGTAGAAATCCACTAACTATCGTGGTAGAGGATCAAACTACCGCAGTAACCAAAGCATGGAAAGAAGCAGGCAGACCATTACCATAACCCACTACCACAGTAAGCAAAATAGAAGTAAATAAAAAGATTCACTACCATAGTAACCAGAGGAAGATTTTACTACACAGAAGGACTCCCGCGGTAGTGCGACAAATTTACAATTTGGTGAATTTTTGGATTCTTGAGTAATTGAGACTACTACAATCTATTATTTTGGTAAAGCAATTAAAAATAGAATTTTAGGGTTTGTAACTCGTGTTTTAGGAGGTCTTAAGGGCTCGAATATAAATAGATAAAAGAATTAGAGTTTAGGGGTTGAATTTTGATGGCACAGTGGAGAGACAGAGCAAAGAACGAAGAAGATTGAAAAGAGAGAGATCATATGCCTAGTATGATTTCTCATATGTTTAATTCATTGTGTTGTACTTCATACACTATGTCTGGCTAAAGGTTTTGATTCTAGCATGTAATTTTGATGGTAAGAACCCTTAATTCTTTGTTTTGATTAATCTATTTTGATGTTCTACTTTATATCTTGTGTTCTTTATGCTTTCTATCTACTGGCATAGATAGGGCAATCCGAGATTATTAAACTAACTCAGGAGAGAGGTTTGATGGTTTGATCATCAAAGTATAGACCTAGAAAGATAATTGTATTGGGAGATATCTGATCTAATAGGAGTTGCACATGAACTTGAGTTTACTGCATTAATTTGTTGATTATACACTCGAGAGAGGGTATTAGAAGATTTAACTAATAGATATTAAAATAGCTCTGATGGGGGTTTTGATTATTAATGCCATAACCTACAAAATTAAGAAATAGCTAATTGAAATAAGAATTAAAGGGGATCACATGAGATTTTATGTCCAAGAGTTTAGGAATTTTCAGAAAAAAAAAGAGGGGATTGTCGAAATCCGCACAACTACTGTGGTATCCATTTCATGTACCTCACTAGTGTGTCACGTGTGCAAAAATGGGATTTCCACACAACTATTGCAGTATTGGAATCTAGTACTGTGATTAAAAACATGAAAATTGGGTGCAGACGTTGTATCGCAATACCAAGGTACTACGATTAAAAAACCATAAATGGAAGGCTTGGAGTGTCGCAAGGCTACGTTGTATATATATATATTGATTCATAGAGAACCCTAATTCTCATCGTGAAACCCTGTAGCTATGCACTATCTCTCCCAAGAATCAATACCAGTCATTGATAGTTGAGTTTTTTCTCCTTCCACACACATTCTGAACTGGTTCTGATCCATTCCAACCCTTCCTACTGTCACACAACCACAACAGGAAGAACTATCGTCACAGATCAAAGGTTATAGTCTTGTTGTGAAGCTTGAATCTGTGTCAAAGCGTGTTACAAGGTAAGAACCAATAGATGATGAGATGAGTTCTATACTATGTTCCATTATGAACATAATCAACTACTATGATTTCTAAACCATTGTTTCATTATTTGCAAGATAACAAAACTCTAGAACCACTCACAGCATCTGTGTGAAGCAAACAAAGTAGACAACGAAGAAGGGCAGTGAATAAAGGTGGGGTATAAACCTTATGTCCATGGAAATACATGTCTTTGAATTCAAAGTTGATGCGATGAAGCCCCTCGTGCAAGAGGAAACAAGAAACCAATGCACGAAGGTGAAGATTTTGGGATCCTGGTGAGTACCGCATTAATCACCATGGTGGTGCACTATTCACAATCGCACTATCGCAATAACGCTCCCCGTTACCAAGGTAATGCGATTGAAAAGCCATAGGACTACCGCGATAATGCTTAGGCTACCATGGTAATGCATCCCATACCTTGTTTTCGAGTTTTTAGCACACATAGAGGTTACCACAATAGCACCATTTTCTACAGCGGTACATAAAAGAAAAACAGGATAGTACATGATGGTTATGTCCTATTTGTGTATCCTGTACCATATGGATTACTGAATAATTATTCTATGGGTTAGAAACACTATAAATGCTTAAGGTCGAGGATCCTAAACCATCAAGAAAAGAGTTAGAACTCAAGGAACGAAGTAATAGTTGGATATAATCACACTCTCTTTGATATTATTTTTGTCTTAGATGTGAAGCATGATTGTATGTTTACTATTTTATAATCTTAGAAGCATGCTAGGAATGTAACGATACTTTTTTGTATGATTGCCTGCATACGATACTTTGATAACATGCTATGTGATTTATGTTATTCAACATTGTTTCAAGAATATGCTATTGATGTTGCTTGTTGAATAGCATGATCCATGTGACTTGATGCATGATAATGTATGTAGCACCCCAACCCACAAGAAATAGGTTTAATTTTAACCACAAGGCTGGTTGGGTCCTAATGATACATTTACAAGTACACAACTCACATTTCAATTCCTTCATTCTAACACTTATTGAAATATTCATAAATACACTTTCAATGAGTTCAATATTCAACAAGATAATGCAAGTGAATAAAGGAAAACTTCAAATCTTTATTCATGAAATAAAAAGATTACATTCTTGAATCAAATCCAAAGATTGAGTATATAACTCTAAAATTCAAAAGTAAAATTTAGTGGAAGTCTTTAATCCAAAATTTGGGACATTATGCCCTTACAATATAAACTTTTTAAAAGTAGACTTTCAAAAATCCATAGTCTTCATGTAATTCAATTTCCTAAAAAATAGAAGGAAACGGTGAGCACATAGCCCAATGGATCATTCATTAAACAACTAAGTTACTATTTCAAATTAATAGCACATCCAAATTCAAACAATTTCATACATTAAATGATTTACACAACTTTTTGGTTGTAGTTGACGTTAAGATTGAAAGGGGTTCTACTCCTTTGATGTTCTTAATTTAGATACCACTCTTTAAGGTGGAAAGACATTTCTTTGTCACTTTCCATTGGATGCCACATACCAAGTATCCTTTAATTGCACCCTGCAACCACACACTCCAAGCATGTGTTAAGAACACCCATAGCACCCATACGGGTCACTATGACAATACATGGTTCTTATCTTCAATTTCTTCTATTTAAGATCACATAATCACAAAAGAAATTCAAAAAGTAAATTTAAGAATTTTAAACAACCATGAAAGCATGAAAAATATCACATAACATGCTTGAAACGTTGAATTAAATCCTAAACATGGATTCTAAACATGGCATGCTCTCATGAGTGATTAAAACATAAACATATGCGAAACTAAAATTAAAAGATCATTTAACATACTGAAACTAAAATAAACAATGTTGAAAGCTAGAATTCAAACAAGCATAAACATGTTAGAAATTTAAAATAGCAAAGTAGAAGTTTAAGAAATGCCCTCCACCTTAATCTGAATTTCTTTGTAGAATTCGATAGAGGTTTCCGTTATCCACCACTTTCATAACTTTAAGAACTTCTAATCACCAACAAAACTACTTCAACAACTCTCTAAAATATTGAAATAAGAACTTTTCACACAAGAGAAAAATGAGAGTGAAAAGAGGTGCCAAGGAGAGCGCAAGAACAAGCAAAGAGGGAAGTGTCAACTCTTTACTTTGGGATGAGATGAATGTGAGCAAGAGGGGATATTTATAGTGTTCATGAGCACTTAGGGGACTTCTAGGGCAGCTTGGGTAGCTCACAAAGTTGGGCAACCTTCCAAACCAAGGTGGACGGTAAGGCTTGAATAGGGCAAGTGTGCTCATGGGCCCACTTAAGCTTGTCAAATTCTCATGAGCTAATATTTGATTATCTAGCCTATTTCTTAATTAACATTAGAGAATATTTTCAGACTTGGAATCATACTAATCTCAGTTGGGACGTCCTCCTTTAGATAGGATCTTGCTCATAAAGCTTTCTTATTTGGTTCCCTTGCTTGCTCATCACACCAACACACATGAAATGCTTGCTATTTCTCTATTCTTGAGCGTCAAGCAAGGGGAGTATGCAATCAAACTTGAAGGAAAACTATATCATAGTCTAATATGCAAATCTAATCTTAAGGAAACTCATTAAATAATTTCAAAGTCCAGGTATGGTGCACCCTTTAGTGTACACCCATGAGTTGGCGCCAAAAGGGGAGAAAAAGAAGTTTTTATTTTGGTTTTCTTGGCTTGTGTGCATGGGACGGCTAGGGTTTTTGGATGCACATTTCAGATTTCAAACCCTTCTAATTTGGGTTGTTCACATGTGCACACACACACACACACATAAATGTGGGTCAGTTTAGAACAAATGGGGCATGGTATACATGATCAAGCACGGTGTACATGGAATCACTCTTCTTGGATTTTTCAATTCTTATGGGACATCCCATTCCTTGTGTAGGTGTGGGCATATATGATCAGTTGTATGGCATATGAGATCACTTTTCATGAATTCAAATGATGGGCACGTCCCATGGGGCTTTGGGTAAGGTAGGGTGCGTATGACATAGTGTTCCATTCATGTGCCTTGCACATGTTACAGGTAACCATGACTTCATGAGTTCACAAAAATTAAATAAAAATTAATATCTCCTTATTTACAAGAAATTATGATTTATAAGATATAGTTTTAGAAATACATGAACCTAATGCACATTTTAAGGTATGGTTTGGCCTGAGATAATTTTTCCTCAAAAACTTTCCTTATTTAAGACCAACTAAGGTCACTAGGCAAATGAAAATCCAAATCTTAGCCAATTGTTCTGATTTTTTAATTTTTCATTAATTTTTTAGTTCACGTCATTCCGTTTCGTTTTGGGTCATTTCGATCCCCTGAAGTGCCCCAAATGTGAATTTTTTCCTAATTTGGACCCCCTGAAGGGTTTTTTACAAATGAAAAGCCTAACCTAGACCAATTGTTCTAATTTTTGGATATGTTGTCCCATTAGTTGATTCATGTCACCTTACTTCATTTCAAGTTGTTTTGGGTCCCTAAGGGGCACTAAATGAGAGTTTTGGAACTTGCCAAATTTAGCCCTAAAATGAGTCCGGCTTCATTTTGCACCCAAATTTCACTGAATGAATGATAAATTTCATTTAATTGAGTACAGATAATTTAGGGTATTACAATTTATCAGCATGTCTCACATATACATCAGTTTTTATAGTGATATTAATGTGTGTGCTCATGGTCACTAACTGAAGATGATTAAGAGTCTAATCACATATGGGGGTAGTGATACATATACTGTGGCAGTAATCAGGTATCATTGTGGGTATTTTCTCACCCAAGGCAGGTGTCATTGCTACTATGGCAATAGTAAGATGGGACTAAGGATTGAGTGAGACCTCACACCTAAGGTTGTGTCATGATGAGGAATTGGCCTTCGTGGCATTATTTCCAAGAGTTCAGACACAAGAAAATACTGAGGAGATCCCTTTTAGTCTTAACGTCAATCTAAACAATTAAAGTGTTCGAAACACCTAATGCTTTATAAGTGTTTGCGTGTTTTATGTTTGTGACTTAGTAATGTTCAAGATGTGCTATATCTGATCTACTAGGCTCTTGAGCTCACCCCTACTAATCCTTTTGCAGGAAATCATTGAAAACACTTTTGTGCTGACAAGTGCGAGAAGATAAGTTTGACATACCTATTTGTTGAGGAGGCATAGGAGTAGGAGTCCTTTTACTATTTCAATTTGTAGGGTGTAGGACCCACATTTCATTTATGTTTGGTTTATTCATTTGAATTCATGCAATAGGGCCAGTTTCTTATTATTCATGGGATTAATTCATGATATTGTCTAGCTATTACAATCATCCCTATGACCAAATCATGCATGCTGTAAATTGTTATGTTTCCGCTCTCTGATACATTTATATTATTTTTGGGATGGTATGTAAGAAAGAAAATAACTAATGTCTCAGTGCTCCGATAGTGGAAGCAGGAGTGATTGCATGCAGAGCAGGAATAACTACTCATTATATTATGGCTATGCCTCAAGTAGAGGGACAAGTGCCCAGTTAATAATACAGTAGCTAGATTCCGGGGCTAGGGTGTTACATTTTACTATCCTAAAGACTTGTTTCATATAGTTTTAGAAATCTAGAACTCTTTTGATTTTGATTTGATTGATTTTACAATATTCACACTTAGTTTATAACCTTAATAAAAATTGAGACTAATAGTAAATTGGGTTTTATGGTTGTTCGGAATTTAATTGTTCCCTGAGGATGATATCCAATATACTATCATATATTACTATTGTAACATTGCACACTTGCAGTTGTTGCAACAAGTTTTTGGAGCCATTGTTGGGGAATGGTGTACAATAATTTTAGAACTAATTGAATTTGGTTAAATCTTAATTAAGGCAACTTCTTTTTTATTTTTATTTTATTTTCTTCTATTATTTAATTCATTAGATGCACTTGATCTTTTGTTTTGCTTATAGGTGTTTTAGGTTTGTTGATGAATAGAGATTCAACGATCCAGATTTGTCAAAGACACTTAGGCAAATTCAATTGGAGTTAGAAGTCATATATTTGATATGGCTGAAAGCAACAGATTAGTAGTTGGCAATGACCGTGAAGCACCACTCTGGGTCTTTTTCAAGCTTGTGTTGAATAATAACTGCTCTAGAATTGCTAGAATACCAATCAATGCTAATAATTTTGAGTTGAAGCCATCCCTAATCACTATGGTCCAACAACAACAGTTTGGTGGTTTGGAACAAAGGATCTGATGGCACACCTAAACACTTTCATGGAGATTTGTGATATAGTTAAAATGAACAGGGTGATTGAGGATCATCTAAGGTTGAGGCTTTTTCTATTCTCTCTAAGGTATAAAGCATGGACATGGCTACAGATACTCTTATTGGGTAGTATCACCACTTGAGAAGAGATGGGTCAGAAGTTTCTACAAATGTATTTCATTCCAACAAAAGTGCATCAACTTCTAGGGGCGGGGGGGAATAAGCTCGTTCAAGCAATTAGATTTTGAATCTCTTTATGAAACTTTGGAGAGATTCAAGGATTTGTTGAGAAGTTGCTCGCAGCATGGTTATCTCCCATGGCTCCAAGTGCAAATGTTCTACAGTGGTTTAACACCACCAACTAGAGCCTTGGAAAATTCAACAGCTGGAGGGTCCTTGATGGGAAAGTCCACAACAGAGGCCACACAACTCATTGAAGATTTGGCAGCCAATGCTTATGGACATGGAATTGAATGAGGATTAGTGAAACGATTGGTATACATGAGATTGATGAGGTCACAACCTTACAAGCACAAGTTGCCTTTATGACTCACCAGTTGAATTTGTGGGATGAGAAGCTAGGAAGTGGCCAGTTTTAGCTACAACAAACTCAATCCATCCTCACCATAGCCAAAGCAAATAAATTTCCCTTTACAAAGGAGGGATCTATAGAGTAGATGAGCATGATTAACTGCTTCAGTAACTATCAAGGGCAACAAAAAGGGAATTAGATCCTTAAGTATTATCATCGAAGAATAAAAAACCATGACAATTTCTCTCGTGTTAACAAAAGAAATGTCTAGCAAACCCCACTAAGTTATGTTCCATAGCAAAACTAGATAGAAAAGAAGTCATCATTGGAGGAAAAACTAGATGAAATGATGAATATGCAGGCCTGGCTCTTCAAAGAGTTGACTGGTCGAATTGATAAGCATGACTGTTCGAATTTATGAGAATGACTATAGAGTCTCAGGGTTCAAAGTCCAAATGGGAAATGTGACACCCTGGACTCGGTCATCTCTTTTTCTCTCCCTATCCATGGAGACGAGTCGTTGGGCCCATGCCAGAAGATGACGCGCCCATTCGGCAGAAGATGCTGGACTTGGGTTGTTCACTGAGAATCCGAGGCCACTTGGGTCGATCTCATCTGTCTCATTCTTTTTATCTCATACATCAAAACCTTTCTTTTAAATAAATTATGAAATCAATTTTAAAATATACAGTGATCATTAAAATGCAAATTACTTTTTTCAGTAAAATGAGATTCATTAGGAAATTATATGCAGCGGTTCAAAATATTTACAATTCAGTGTGAAAACATATATTAACAAGAAGAACACTTTGCAGCAAAATAAAAATTTCAGAATCAACTCTAAAGCATAGTATGAAGATATAAACATAGCCCAACAAGCCTAAAATGTTTAATTTATATGTAAATCAGTTTAAAAAATAGAGGGCACACAAGCCCAGTTCAAATTTAATACAAAAATATGATTTACAACACAATGATAAAGTATTAAACCAAAAGAAAGAAAACTGTGACGGCCTCCCAGTGAGGTCTCAACCAAAAAGACGACCTCACATGACAGATCCACTCCTACAGTGTCAGTGATCACTTGAAATGAAATAATGGGGGTAAGCTCGAGAGCCTAGTGGATCATACCTATACATCACTAACATTGTACAAACTAAAATATGAAGCATGCAAACACTTTCATTATATTAGGGCGTTTCAAAAATCATATTGGTTATTTTGTCGTACGCAAGACCGAAAGAGCCCTACGCTCGATGTCCCGTATGTGGTCTGGGAGCAAATCCAGGGGTAACGCCCGAGGACCAGTTACCTTTGGGGACCACGATCTAAGAATGGAAGCTCGCAGTGACCCTCTGCCCGAAGACACAATCAACTGTCGCAGTCAGCTTAGGTAGGAACATCCACAATGACACCCAAAGGTCTGTCATTGCCCCGGTACATGGAATTATTAAATTTTAATTTAATCTTCTTGAGTTGCACATTCCATTCCAATTCATACATAGTGACCATATGTACACTTCAAGGTAACCTAATCAGATATATTATCATTCATGGAGATCAACACATAAACCCCTATCTATGCATGTTATAGCACAAGTAACCATACATCATGAACACACATCAAGTCATTCCGACCAACATCAATCAAAATTGCCCTAGCATGCTTCTAAATGCTCATTAAAAATAAACGTACATCATGCTTCACATTCATAGTTTGAATAAGCTAGGGAGTATGGAAATCATACCCACCTTTGTGTATCTTCTTCCCCTTTGTCGTCACTCCTCGCTGCACGAGTTTAGACCTTTAATCCCTAAGATTTTTTATAATAATTTAATGTGAGTCCAAGGCATACAAAGCATGATCAAAATCCTACATTTATGCCCTTTAATTTTGTGTTCACTGTTGTACTCAGCACCGGAACAAAAATAAGGGAAAAGACCGGGTACACAATGAGTTACCATGGCAATGCAAAGCATTGCCGCGGTCGCCGGAATCGGCGACATGTGTTTAACATCTCAATACATGAAATTAGGCTTAAAACATATATCTACTCAAAGAAAATGATTTACACCTAAGAAAAATGATTTAAAATGCTAAGAAAGCAAGATCTTAAGTGGGGTTTCATGATTTACCTTAGCACAAGACGTTTTGAACATGCTTCAACTCAAATCCACCCTTGTGATGTTGCTCTTGGCGAATCTAAGCTTGAGAATGGTAGAAAATGGCTTGAATAAGCTCAAACCACCCTTATAAATCAAAAAAAACTTACGAAATGAGATTGGAAGCTTAATGAGAGTTTTAGAGAGAAAACTGTGACTTGCGGCACATGAAAATCCAAATCTAGTGTTTCTGCACAACATTTTGTTTTTATAGAAATCGACAAATTACTGCGGTCATTGTAGGATTATGACGATCATTGTGATTATTGCGTTGCTAACCGCGGTTACTAGGCCACTATAGTGGCTCGTTTCTTGGTTTTTCCCCCGTGATTATCGCGGTCACTCTAGAATTACTGTAGTAATTCATGGAGTTACTGCAATCAGACCACAGTAAACAGGGCAACGCATTTCTTCCCGTTTTCAAGGTTTTTCCCGTGATTACTGCGATCACTATAGAATTACTTTGGTAACCAAGGCGATTTTCATTTTTCTAGGTTTGTTTGCAATTACTGTGATAACCAGTGGAATTTTGGCTTTTGCGTATTTTCTTTGACATTTCTCACATTTTTTAAATTTATATTATTTTTGTATTTATTTTAAGTTTATTGGGACTTATTCTAGATGACTTTTGAGTGTCTTACTATTTTTCTTATTTATTTAATAATTTATTCTTTATTTCAATGGTTTACTAGTGACGTGGAGGTCTTACAGACTTGTGGGGTATTACAAGAAATGTCAATGCTACTATAAAAAGTCTAAAGACTCAAGTGGGACAATCAGCCCAAGCATTCGTCGATTAATAGTGTGGGTCCTTTCCTAGTGATACCCAAGTAAATCCAAAGGAGAACTACAAAGCTATATTCACCAGAAGTGGAAGAGAAATCCAAAGTCCACCTTTACCTTCTAGTTTTTCTATGCCAGCTGATGAATCTAACAATTTCAAGGGGCCCATTCCTAAAGAACCAACTGATGCAATTCCCACAAATGGGGAAAAGAAGAAAGGAAAATTTCCTGGGATCACTATTTAGGGCGACAAACATCTTGAACCTCCTCCATTGCCCTTTCCGTAGTTGTTTCATAAGAAGAAAATAAATGAGCAGTTTGCTAAATTCTTGGACATGTTTAAAAAGATTCACATCAAAATTTCATTTGCAGAAGGCATTATAGCAAATGCCTATAAGCTCTACATGTAGAGCATCAACACACACCCAAGGCCTATCCCGCATGCGTTTGTGTAGATCACCAACTCATGGCCCAGTTTAGGTAGCACAAGTATTGGCGTAGATGTTAAATGATGCTTTAGCTTAAGAAAGACTTCCTCACACTTATCTATCCATACAAATAGCATGTCCTTCTAGGTTAGTTTCATCATTGATGCAATGATCCTTGAGAAATTTTGCATAAATCTGTGATAATAGCCTGCAAAACCCAAGAAGCCACGGATCTCTATCATTGTGGTAGGTTTTGACCAATTGATAATAGCCTCCACCTTAGCCCAATCAACAAAAATACCCTCAACTCCTACCACATGGCCTAAAAGTCTAACCTCTATCAACTAGAACTCGCATTTGCTAAACTTAGCATACAAGCGATGATCTCGGAGAGTTTGTAGTGCAATCCTCAAATGCTCAACATGTTCCTCCCTAGTCTTCGAGTAAAGAAGGATGTCATCAATAAAAATTATGGCGAATGAATCGAAATAAGGATGGAACACTCTCTACATCAGGTCCATAAACGTCGTCGGGGCATTTGTTACGCCAAACGATACGATAAGGAATTCATAGTGGCCATAGCGAGTCCAAAAGGTCGTCTTCGATACATCTTCTTCCCTAACCCACAACTGATGGTACCTAGAGCTTAAATCGGTCTTCGAAAACATAATGGCACCTCTAAGCTATGTCAAATGAGTCAACAATACGCGAAAGATGGTACTTATTTTTTATTGTTACCTTATTCAATTGTTGATAGTCGATACACAACTAGAGGCTCTGATCTTTCTTCCTCACAAACAATATTGGAGCACCCCAAGGTGACACACTAGGGGTAATGGAATCCTTGCTCAATAACTCCTTTAGCTGGACATTTAACTCTTGCAATTCTTTAGGTGACATCCGATAAGGAATGATTGAAATGGGCTACATCCTTGGAATAACCTCAATGATAAAATTGATTTTCTGCTTAGGGGAAAGTAGGGTAAATCTTCAAGGAACACATCAGAAAAATTTCTGGAGATAGGAATATTATCAATAGTCGACTGTGAAGGTCCCTCATCTATGGTGGTTAAACTAGCTAGAGTATAAATCTCATTTTGTGTCGCCATTCTACCTCAGGTTTTCAATTTATTAGAAGCACTATCCTAAAAGATAATAATAGGTTACCCTGGTATTTGAAGCACTACCCTCTTAGCAAAATAGTCAATATGCGCATGGTAAGCGGCTAGCCATTCCATCTCAAATATAGCATCAAACTCTAAGAACTCTAATACTTGAAGGTCAATAATAGTCTCAAAGTCACCTAAACTCAACACACAACCCTCACAAATTAGGTTGGGGTAAACGCGTCTCGACTGCAGTATTCAATATGGGCTAAGTGGGTGCCCTAAGAGGTCAAGTCCCAATCTATCTACAACATATCAAGAGATAAATGATAATGTAGAACTCGCATCAACCACCACATATAAAGTAGAATCTAAAATAGAGACACTACCTTCTACTAAAGTCCTGGTAGCCTCTGGATCAGGTTGAGTGATTGTTTGTGCTCTTCTTCAAGTGACGGTGGTGGGTACACTAGAAGCTAGGACAAGCACAGGGCGATCATATTATTTGTGACCTGGTTGATCACACTAGAAACATGTAATTGGATGCCTCTGCTTAGCCTGATAGGTCTATGTAATACCTCATAATTTAGAATGAATAAACAAGAATTTTTGTCAATTAATTTATCCAATAGTATATGTATAAAGAATTATGGACCATTATTGAATTAATGATCCAGGT
>JAJIYU010011926.1:0-14943 GCA_030144865.1 Tinospora cordifolia
TACTCACATATTAGTCAATACTTGTATTTATACTTTATTTTTGTTTATTAATCTTACTAAACCTTAATTTTTCATTTAATTATCAAATTAAGGTTTTATTTGTTTAATTTTTACTAGAACTCTAATTTATTTTATTTTTCATGTGTTATCCCACAATTTGCACTCAAAAGAATTTAGTTATTTGACAAAATTCTAGGGTATTACACTTAGGTTCGAGTCTTGTCAAGAACAAAACCCTACACCCAGTCAGTGGTGGCTAAGGTGGGGACAATTTTGGTACGTAGTGGGCTTGGGTTGTTACATCGTGATAGTGCTAAGATAAGAGTATGGATCTTCTTATGTGTTGACCTGGCCACAAAATGAGAGGTTTTAAGTTGCGGACATTAGATTGTGATAGTTTTGAGATGGAGCTGATTGACGGATCTTTAGATGTGTCAACCTCACCTAATGATGAGAGGTTCTGTGGTGCAAACATTAGATCGTGATAGCTTTGAGATAGGACTGATCGATGGATCTTCAGAAATGTTAACCAGGCCTAATGATGTGAGGTTCCAAGGTGTAGACATTAAATCGTGATAATCTAAGATAAGAGTGGTAAGGTGGGACACTCTATAGTTATATTTAGAGTGGTACATGACACACTCTACTAGTTCGTAGGTGGCAACTGTATCAGCTGGTTGGTAGGCTACGATCGTCGAGATATGACAGTATGGCCTGATCGATGGTCCATGATCATCAATGATATCGCAATATGGCTTTGCGGATGGTTATGTCCGTCTAGAATGACAGTATGACCAAAGGATCTTTAAAGTAAAAGAAGGGTGTCAAGTTTAGATACTGGATCCTTGAAACATGGCATATTAGGCTGTCACATTTTTATATGTTAACGATTGTGCATGATTTTCGTTGTAGCATTTTTATATGAATGATAGTGATTTTGCTTGTTTCATTGCATGGAGAATGTTAGACTTAGGTAGATATATCTTTTTACTATTCACTAGGTTGACGGAAATATCAAGCTCACTACTTTTAACATTTCATGTTCGTCCGGTGTGGATAAGGGGAAAGGCATGCTAATCGCATGATCTTTTCCATTATAGTCCATAGTAAGTTGTTTTATTATTTTGCTATTTTTGGTATTTTAAATCATTATGTACAAGTTCTGAGAATGTAAAGTTGAATTGAACTCTATTAAAGTAATTAATACTAAAGACTTCCGCTGTTATTACATTATTCCACTTACCTTGTAATTGTTGCACTCTAAATACTATAAATGTTTTAATGATAAGGCTTGTTTAACTATTGTGCAAGTCAGGCCGCCAGTATGAGGTTTTAGAAGGGGTCCCGTATATATATATATTAAATATTCAATAACAATAATATTTTGCACTATTATAAGCATATAATCTATTCAATAAATAGTTTTTACGTTCTCAACTACCTTCATGTTTAGCGATATTCCTACATGATTTTTAATAATGTTCTAAAAGTGATCTACTTTTTGTAATTGATTTGCATAAAAATATTTTATTATTCATTCTTATAAATTAATAAGATTTTAAACATTTTTTACATATATGGATGTGATAGTTAATAAATGATGATAATCATCTATTAGTCTATAATAAATTAATTTTTAGTTTTAAACAATTTATTTTAGCATAAAATATTAAAATAAGTTTGAAAATTTTCCTTCTAGTAATCCCTTTATCAACCATCTCGATTGCTCTTCAATCAACAATCTTCCATTGGGGTGTTATGCAAGCCTATAGATCGACTTTAGGTGCAGTTTAGGAGAGTTTTAATATTTTGATTTTCAGCATGGCTGAATTGATATCTTTCCTAGACATTAATAGAAAAAGAATAGAGGAAGAGAATCAAGAGAAGAAAGGAACTAAGAAAACAATTAGAAAAGAGGGTAAATGATGTACCATTCTTGCTAGTCATATTATAGGTTTGAAGAGGCTTTTGTGTCTTTAGAGGTGAGCTTTAGTGGTGATCTTCTTGGTTCTTTAATGGCAGAATGTAATCTAGAAGAAGGAATGGTCAACCATGATAGGGGAGAGTTGAAAAATCAACTAGAGTTTTTTTTGTAAGAAATTTTGTTTGTTTGTTTGAGAAAAGTTAGTCATGATATATTATCCTTTTATTGGGAAATCATTTAAACCTAAAATTCTTTCATTTATTTTCTTTATTTTTTTCCCTCATTTGAGCCATCCGTATTAAACGAATATATTCAAATTTCAAATTTTAGATTTAAAATTTGGATTTTAAAATTTTGAATTTTGGATCTTGAATTTTGTTTTTGAATGTACAATTGTATTTTTAGACACTTGGTTGATGGATTCAACACATATCTTCATTTACAACATGTTGAATTATAAAACAAAATACATGATTTTATGACATTTATGTAATTTTTTGATTTATAAATAAAACATATGCAAAAATATAGGACAATTCTAGCAAATTAGGAAAGTAATTAGAAAATTCAAATTAGTTATTGAAATGGGTCATGACACTTTTGGTTGTCTCATTGTCCAAATTGTAACTGTATACTATTGTGTATATATATGGAATATATAACTTGGGTAGTGATTGCATGTTATTTGACCAATTTTGGAAGACATAAGGTTGATTAAATTTAATGATAGATTATTTGGAAAATGAAGTGTGTGGAAAATTTTGATATTTGGTGTAGCATTGTTAGTGTTATTGCTATAAAAAGAAAAACAATACATTAACTCTTGTTATGATAAAAATGCTTTAGTGAAAAAAATGAATTGATGAAGAAAATGTCCATTAATCATGCTATGTATGATATACACATATATCTAACTATGATGGGCTGAGATGATTAGGAACTACAGTGAGATCAAATGATTGAAGTGGAACCACGTAGAATGAGATGGGAGTCGGAGCCTAACACCATGAGACTAGGTGTCTTAACCACTTCAATAAGATTGCCTAATGTCAAGCAATTTGGACACTTTGGACGAATAGGTGTCAAACAAACCTTAGAGATATAAAGCACTATTCCCTATGACTCCAGTTGAGAAAACACCATTATAGCATCTTCACAAGATTGAAAAGAAGAAGAACAAGAGTGAACTAGCCTAAGTCCAATACAAGAAAAATGATCCTCACCCTACATTGCATAACATACTCCACATGCTTAATGATGTGACGTTGGTGGTTTGTTCATGGTACTTGGATGAAGCTTGGACTTTGAAATTCACTTATGTAAGGTAAGACTCCTTCCTTGATGATTCTATTTGGTTAATTTTACAAGATTGCAAATGTATGGTGTGAATTTAATTATTTGATTCTCTTGGAACAAGCAGTTCAAATTTGTGAAAGTGAAGGTCTTGATGTGTTAGAAGAGAAGTTCAAGGCTTTTGATCCTATTAAACAAGGCAAGGCATATGCTACATCAAGACTTCATGAAAAGGTATTTATAATACCATGATTTGGTGATGGTAAGATGGTAGGCTATGATATAATTTGATAAGGGGTTTGCTAGGCTTACTAATGATGTTAGTAATATTGAAGATAAGTAAAATGTGTTATAAGTATCTTGCATGAGGTTTTAATTTAATTTTTATGAGGTTTTCTTGATATCTAAAACCATTTGAGCATGTAACATATCCTAAATGTGATTTCTACGATTTAAGCATGCTAGAATTTGAGTATAGTTGCTGTAAAATCTTCCAAAGTTAGGTAAATTATCATGGTTGCTTGTTGATGTTGTTATGGAAGTTCAAATAACTTGATCAGTCATGTTAGCACAACTTTAGAGAAGGTTTGGTTGCTAGTCTTGATGTTTTAAGTAGGTTATTATGGGTTTCAAGTATCGAATTATGTTTTAGTGAGGAAATTAGATGAGTTATTGTTGGTAAATCGCATGAAGAAATATGACTGTTCTTGAATCCTATTTTCAGCATGATGATAATGAATTTTCAAAAAGAGCTAGAGTTATCCAAGTTCTTTGAAATTTTCTGTGTAGCCTGCCAGGATAGTGTAGAATGTTCATGAAAATTGGTGTTTAAAACACAAAGGTTTGGTTGGGAAAATGTGTGCATTTGTCACAGACTATTCTTTTGGCAAATTCAGATAAGGCATGTTCATATTAGTCAAAACCTTATCTAACAAACTAGGAACTAGATGAAACACAATTCTGAGGATTCTTTAATGACCCAAGTTCCAATTTGGAAAGCTGGTAACAAAATTGACAAACAAAAGTTCTACACAAAAAATGGGAAAAACGTTGCGCGTGTAGATGAGCAACTAGAAAATTTGACAAACTATTAAGACTAGGAGCTTAAATGCGCTTGGGGACTTATTTGCACCCTTTGACAAGAATTGAACCTATTTGACTTTGTTGACCATCCCAGTCATCATGTGTCTAGAGTTGACCAAGTTTGACCAAAGTTGACTGGGTTTGACCAAGCTTAAACGATTTAGTTTGAGTTGACTACATGACTGAGAGTCAATTGTATTGATTGAATTTGATCTGAATGGACCAAATTATCAAGGGTTGACCGTGTGAACTTGAATGGCATAAATTTGACCAAATCAACCCCTTAGATTGACCAATTGGCTACAGAGTAGTATGTAATACCTCGAAACTTTGCGAGCGTGCCACGTCGCGAGCGAATGATTGAAAAAATAAAATAAAACATTTTAGTAAATAAATAGCGAAAAAAATAAATAAGAAATAAAAATTATTAAATAAATACTTATAAATCGTGGTTGAAGAAAATAAATGAAAATGTTGCGATACCGACGAACACGACGATAAAAGAATTTTGAAATAAATAAATCACAAGAAAATAATAATAATAATAATAATAATATAAAGAATACATATAGTTATCAAATACATACATTTTATAATATCAAGATAGGGGTTCAAGTAATCAAAAAAAAAAAAAAAAAAAGAAAATTTTCGGACCGAACCATGTAGAAGTAAGAAGAAGGGAACTGTTGGCGGTGGATTCGGCTTATGAAGGAAGCTTCCCGGCGTTATCTGAATGAATAAAACAGGAGAATGAAAAAGAAGTCGTGCGTAGCATGAAGAGGAGGCTGCTATCTTCACCGTGGACCGAAGGAGCTGCCATGTTGTTGCTGTAAATACTACAGCTAAGGTTGCTGGAAATCGAATGAAAAGGAAAAAAAAAAAAGGAATGGCTGCTGGTTGATGCAGCTGATGAAGACTGAAAACGGGAAACAGAGGGAAGTAGCGATGCTCTGTTTTGTGGATGGCCGCTGCTCGTGGTGTTGCTGGAGCTGCCGTCGTCGCTGCTGCAGAATGAAGGTGAAGCAGACCTGCTGCCGTGGAAGAAGAAGAAGCAGAGCAAACTGACTCTGCTTTGCATGGTGCTGCTGCTGCTGTGCCGAGCAGAGGAAAGACAAGAAAGCAGAGCAAGCTCCGTTCTATGTAATGGCAGCTGCTCGGTGGTTGCTGCTAGCCGGAAAGAGGAACGAAGAAGATAACAGAGGAAAGAAGACGGCCGGCCTGGCTGGTTTTCAGGCACGTTGCTGCTGCCGAGAGCCAGTAGAACGAAGGAGATGAAGAAGAAAACAAAAGAACAGAGAAATAAGAGGAAGCTTGCTGCTGCAACTCCCGTTGCTGGCTGGAAGAAGAAGAATAGAGGAAGGGAAGAAGCAGCTGCTGCTGCTGGTACTGGTGAACCATACACGGATGGACACCGTTCGCTTCTGCAGCTGGTTTCTTCTGCTGCTGCGGTTGCCGAACGAAGAAGAACACATGCAGGAACGAGGAGCTGAAAACAGGGGAGGAAAAAACGTTCAAAGCTGGAAAAATGGTGGCTGACAGTGCGTTGGTGATTTGGAGCAGGAACGAAAATGAACCATGATTTGTTGCCTGAGGACTGAACGTATGAGGGCCGTGGAACAGAGAGGAACGGCAGTTGCAGCTACTGCTGCTGTTAATTGAAGAAGAAGAACCAAGATATGCTGCACCAATTGGTAGAGCTGCTGCTGCTGTTCTGAACTGAAACAAAACCGGGGATTGACGGTTTGGAAGAAGAAGACGTGCTGTGCGGATGCTTGTGCGTGGGTTTGGTTGCTGCTACCGTGGAAATGGAGAGGTAAGTTAGTGATGAAATTTTTATCAATGATAATTGAGTAAGATTAGCTAATAATTGAATGATGGTGTAGTTTAATAATACATTACAAAGTGTCAAATTTAGTACAGTGGAAATAAGTGATATAAATAGCTTGGAACACTAGAATTTAATAAAGTCACTCACCTTATGATAGCAAAATATTAAGGTAGGAAAATATATATATATATATAATTATGAATGGTTATCAACCTATTTATTCAAGTATTTAAAAATTTAGTATTTAAATTAAGATCATGTGATTAAGTAATTAAAGATCTAATTTAGAAAATTAGATGAGATTTTTTTAAATTGGCATTTAAATCTTAGCAAAGCGGTAGTATTAAAAAAAAAAAAATTAGAAAATTTCACTTATGAACTAGACTATAAATTAGACCGATAGAAGTCTCATTTTGTTCGTAATTAAGGTGATCATTATGTTAATAAATCATTTATATTACAACAATTAAGTTATTAGAACTCTAATTACACGATAATAAGTTGTGAGTAAATTATTAAAGTCAAAATTTTAAACTAGGAAAATTTAGAAGATTTAGAACTATCTTAATTAGAATGTTAGAATAACCCTAAATCAGTTGAATTTAATGTTTGAAGTTCATAACTATCTTAGGAATTAATTAAGCTTACGAGTAATTTTATTAAGTGTTAAATTTTAGATTTTACGTATATTAGCATATTGAGGATCTCAAGGAAAAGCAAGGAGCCACGAAGATCGGCGAAATCAGGTGGGCGTAACTTCCTTGCTCAATTGCATTATATGGATTTAAGATTCAAAACATTTGGTTGAGTAGTTCTAGGATTACTATAATTTTGTTAGAAAATTGATTGAGTTTGTTTGACTTGATTGAATGATGAATGATGTATCCAAGTTATGCCTTGTTTATTTATAGCATGCATTAATAGAAACTCATGCATATAGATTTTATTAGTTTCTCATGTGCATAGCCTGTATTGTTTGATTTACTTTCCATTATATGCGTGATGGTGGTCATGAATGATATTGTGTGTAAAACTAAGATAAGACGATGGTTTATTAAGAATTCACGTACCGGTGCGATTGACGAGCCTGAAGCGGATCGAGGTGGCATCTCCTATATGCCACTGTTGGAGATCGTCGAGCTACAAGGCAGATCGTAGGTATTCCCACCCGGAGCTGAGTGTTACAGCTCGAAGTCCTTGGGAGATGGTACGACGCTTGGGTAAGTACGCTCCCTTAGGCTGTGATATGAGTATCGACTGATTTTAGACGGTTGTTAGAACCTTTTGAGATTTGATAGATCACTGGGAATACCAAGAGGCATCTTAACCCTCTTCCGGTCTTAGAGTTCAACTAAACTAAATGAATGTTTGAACGCTTAATGTTTGAAAGTGTTTGTAATGTTTTGGATTGGGTCTGTATAATGCTTGTGATGTGTAGGATCGATCCACTGAGCTTTCAAGCTCACTCCCATTATATTTTTCAAGTACACTTGGACGTAGGATCTATTGACTACGTCGGAAGACCCGCACTTTGTTTGGACACCTCATGGGGAGGTCATCGGGGATAGGTGATTTGAAAGTCTTGCTTTAAACATTTCACTGGATTATTGTAACATGTTTTCATTGGTTTAATTTCAATTGTTTCATTTTTCAATGGCTTTCTTCGTGTAACAGATTGGTTTAACTAAATAATTTGAAAAGTGTTTTCGCTGCTTTACTTAAGATTTATTTGAAAGACTTACTATGATTTTCTACATTGTACATGATATCTTTATGGAATTAGACTTGAGAATTAAAGATTTTGAACTGTAATTTGAAGAAAAGATATTTTGACAAAAGAGAATTTTAGTAGCATCTCGATTTTCATCGGATGACGATCCACACGTGACACAACACGTGAACGGAGGTCCGGTCGAAAATCGGGGTGTTACATAGAAATTGAGCTAAGTATTATATGAAAACTAAGTGAACACGTGATTTATATAAGATTCGACATAATAATTTCCAATAATGATCAACACATACTTGGAGGCTTATGCGCTTGGGTTGATAGAGTATCACAGAGAGAGGATCAAATTTTATCGACAAGGGCTGAGGACAACTATCAAGCAGGTGACTTCTACATCTAGGACTCGAACCTTAGAGGAGATCCAAAGGAAGGCCTTATAGTATGAGACTGCCAGATTGGATGAGCATCTTGAGATCTCTATTGTGCTGGTCAGTACCCCTCAGCCACAGTCACTCAGTAAGCACAGTTGCAGACTTGCCATCATATAGAAGTGGATCTAGATGTTATTGGGATCGTGTTCATCACTAGATGCATAAGAAAAAGAAGTTTTTTGAGGGACTGTCAAGCACTACTCCCAGTCAGGTTGTTACGATGATAGTTACACTTACAACGACTCCTATTTAGTCACAGTCATAGACAAAGTAGTAGATTACATTTTTGGGGGTAGAAGCAAATGCAATGGTTGAGGCCATGGATAGAGTGAGAGTTATTAGGAGGACAAATGTAGCCCCTTAAATGTTATCAGTGTGGATAAGTTGAAAACAAGAGGGTTGATTGCCCAACCCTTGCAGTAGGTCCCAATTCTTCTGCCCAAGCCATAAGAGATATAACATAGGTTGTCACTCAACTTATCCCTAACTTGACAAGGACCTTGGTGCAAGGTATTATTTCACTGTACGATTCATCTATTTATGTTTTGATCGACGTTGGTTCTACCTCACCTTTTATTTTCGAATGAGTAGTGGATAAATTGGGACTTAAACCAATTGAGGTTCCCACTTGGGTAATGTTGAGTACAGTCATTGGGGAACATATCTATCCAAATATGATTTGTGAGAGGTAAACCTTTGAGTGTTAGAGTTCCTCAAGTTTAATGCCATGCTCAAGATGGATTTGCTAGTTGTGTACCATACATATGTTGATTGCTTTGGCAAGAGGTTTGTGTTTAAGATTCTAAGAAAACCGATTATTGCTTTTTAGGGTAAAGTTTCATATAGATAGAGTAACCATGGCAGATTGGTTATATAGCATGAGATTGATACACTAGCTAGTTTGACTATTAAAGATAAGGGACCTTCATGATCAAGTATTAATGAGACTCTTGTTGCAAGAAATTTCTTGATGTGTTTTCTGAGGATCTACCCGCCTTGCCCCCTAAGTGGAAGATAAATTTCATTATCAAGGTTATTCCAAGGATATAACTTGTATCGATTCCTCCTTACTTCATGACGCTTAAGAAATTGCAAGAGTTGAAGGTCTAGCTAAAGAAGTTGTTAAATAAGGGTTTCATTACCCATAGTGTATCACCTTAGGGTGCTCTAGTATTATTTGTGAAGAAAAAGGATGGGAGCCTTTGTTTACGCATTGACTACTAACAGTTGAATAAGGTGGCAATCAAGAATAAATACCTTCTTCTATGTATCCACAACTTATTAGATCAACTTAGGGGTGTCAAGGTGTTTTCGAGCATTGATCTAAGATTTGGATACCATCAGCTAAGAGTCAGATATGGGCACTACGAGTTTTTTGTCACACCTTTCAACTTCGCAAATGTCCTTACTATGTTTATGGACCTTATGCAGAGAGTCTGTAATACCCCATAATTTTGTCAAATAATTAAAAATAAGTAAGTTTAATGAAATTAAATAAAATAAGTTATGTGAATTAATTTTGAAGATTTAAAACAAAAAATTTTGGGTGCAAATTATAGGTTGACAAATGAAAAATAATATGTTATGGAGATATAATAAAATAAGAATTTTAGTACAAAAATCGGATATATTTCGATATAGAAAAGTTACTCAAAAATAAAAAATATATATAATATAAAATATCTGAAATATTGAGGTATAGAAATATATAAGAGAAATAAAAATAAGAAACCTTATTAAAAAAATTTCTTATATACTAATTTCAAGAAAATTGGTTAATTCACATAGTCACACAAGAAATAGAAAGTTGACAAAAGAAAATAGCAATAGGTATAAAATAAAACAGGCAAATAAAGCCATAATTTGATATTTAAATAAAAATGTCAAATAAGTAGAATTAATTGCAAAAAAAATGACATTTAAGTAGGTCTTTGAAAAAAATAAAAATAAGTAAAAAAACTTTAAGAAATTACTTTCATTTATAAAAAAAATTATTTAATACAAAATCTGAACATAATTTTAATTTGTAGCCTGATTGAGAAAAAAATTTTAAATAATAGTGTAAAAATATAAGATGAAAATAAGAAATTTAATTCCAAGGTTTATTAAATTTATTAGAGAAAGATTAATAAGATTATTTAATACATTAAATAATCAGTAAATTTATATAATAAATTAAACGACATTATTGAATGTAAGAAAATTAGTAAGTTTATTTAATACATCAAATAATCAGTAAGCATAATTCATATATTAAAATATATTATGTGAAAACTTAGGAGTAATTTATTGTGTAGCTTAATTGAAATATATATATATATATATACATATTACAAGAAAATAGAAATGAAAATTTTATTAGTCAAATTAATTAATAAAACCTGATTAGCAAGTTATATATTTATGGGTTACAAAAGTAAAAGTGAGAAATATTATTAATCAGTTATTTGAATAAATTATTTAATGAGCTAGTTGATTTGGATTTAATACATCACAAAAAAAGAAAAAAAGAAAATGGAAACAAAATATATATAATTTACAATTTAATTGTACAATTGAAATAGAATATATTTGAAGATTTTTATAAAATTCGGATAATATAAATAATAAAAAATTCAGATACTGAAAATAAAAAAAAATCTCAAAATAAAAATATAAAAGTATTAGTAAGTTTATATTATAGATAAAGGTTGAAAAAAAATTTAACAATATATGGATTGCAAAAATTAGCAATTAAATATGTATATAGATATGATTTATATTAGTAAAATATAGTGAGCAAAAAAAAAAAAATAAAACAAAATATGGGCATACCACCCAATATATATATATGGATTGCTTTAAAAAAATAATAAAATAAAAATAAAAAAATGTGGCACACCGAACGAAAAGAAAAGAAAAAATAAAAATTTGGTGGCACACCGCTCGAAAAGAAAATAAAAAAAAAATCAAGAGAAAATTGATCTTGATCTTGATCAAGCCAAAATAATAATAATAATAATAATAATAATAATAATAAACTTTAAATACTTGATCTTGCTAATTCATATGCAAGAGAAAATTAGAAAGTTGCTTTTGGACTTTCCACCCAAAGTTACTAAATTTCACTCCCCTAAACTCTATATGAAGGACCCTAGTGCTCTCATTCTTTTCATCCCAAATCAAGAGCATACTAGTCCCTCTTGACTCTCTCTAGCCTTCTTCTTGGCAGTCCCCTCAATTCTTGAGTAATCTTGAACTGTTCTTGAGTGTTCTTGAGAGTTTTTGAGTGTTTAGAAGCTTTGGAGTAACAGAACTCTGTCAGATTTCAGAAGTGTGCAAAAGAGATTTATTTAAGGTGGGAGTGATTTCTAACTTTTACTTCTTTATTTTAATTCGAATAAGTCTTGCATGTGTGATGATGTTTTGAAGATGAATGATTGAATATATGTTTTAAATATGCATGCTTTATTTATTTGATGTGCCATGAATATACATGTTATGCATGTTTAAAAATCAAGAATAATGATGCATGATATGCTTGAACTATGCCATGAATAAATATTTGATAATTAATGTTATGTACATGTTGCATCGATGGTTTAATCCGATATTGTGTGTTTTATCACAAAGAAAAAATTAATTAATGATTCAATCCACATATCGGCGCGATGATGGACTGCATAGTGTCATCGTGTGTGTTCCAACCCCGATCTGGCTTGCCGGCTTACCTTTGATGATTTTGAACTGGGTTTCCAAGAGTGATCCCACTTCATAGATATTGGGTTTGAATTTCCAAGAGTGATTCTCTCTCCCAACGATGTGGAACACAGAGATCAAACTCTTTCGGTTCGAATGTCAACCATAAACAAGAAATTTGTTTGAATTGCCTAATGTACAAAAGTTTTTGATATGCTTGGTTTGTTTGAATTGAAATAATGATTTAAATGTTTAGAAAGATCCACTGGGCTATGTGCTCACCCTTCCTTCTATTTTTCAGGTAATTCATTTACATGAAGACTATGAATAGTAGTTAAGTTCTTTTTATTTAAAAACTTTCTAATTTCTATGTAAGGGCATGTTGCCCAAGTTTTGAATCTTCCACTGTAATATTTTTTTCTTCAAGATCAAATTATGTACTCAATTTTATTTAATTAATTGAGTTTATGAATTTCAGTTATTTTTTATATTATTGTCTTATCAATTTCTTAAATTTAAATTATGTAATGTTAAATAAAGTTAAGGTATGAAATAGTTGAAATAAAAAGTGATGTGAGTTGTGTACTTGTAAATGTAACACCGACCCGACCCGCCGTTTGGTTTAGTCCACTGTCCAGAGAATGGTGGTCATGTCCAATGCTTAAAGATACGGGGGTTGGGGTGTTACAGAGTCTTACGGCTATACCTTGATGTAACACTATAATACCCCAATTATTTTGTATATATGTATGCACGTATGATTTAATTGGTATAAACACATGTATATATCTTAATCTTTGCCTATATATGAGACATTTATTAATTGGTAAATATATATATATATACACACACAATATCTTGAATTGATTAATGAAGAAATATGCAATTAATTGATTAATTAATTAATTGGCATAGAAGTATATATGTATATGCATCAATGTAACCACATGTATTCATATATTAATACTAGGCATGTAGTAATAAATGCGTATATATACTTAGTATGTGTATATGCATAGTATTATTCATCATTATAATAGTCTTCACTATTAAAATATTTGGTATAAGGAAATAATAGTTTTGATATTATAATATTTTTGAAATTTAAATATATATAGATATGTATGAAATTATATGTGTAAACTTATTTAAATTACTAGGTACAAAAACATATGGTTAGATGTATTTATGAATTTAGGAAAATAGACACACACACACACACAGATATATATATATATATATATATATAAGTAATAAAAAAAAAGATAAAAAACAAAAAAAAAAAACAAACAGGGTGCATGGGCCTAGGCCAAATGCACATGAAATTGCGTGGGCTAGCCCAAAAATAAAAAATAAGAAAAAATACAAAAAATACAACAAAAATACATTAAAAAGTCTAAAAAATCTCGAAAAAAAAACACAAAAAAAACCCTAATCTTTAACCCTAAACCCCTAGTCGCCCCAACCAAATAAAAAAAATGAATTTTTTTACAATAGGAAAGTAAAGTTTTATGAAACTAACCTTCGAAGACCCTATATAAATCTCCTTTCCCCTCACTCGTCCTCATTTCATTCATCCCAGTAAGAACAAGAATAATACTCCTTTTTGCTTTCTCTATGCCTCCTTCTTAACATCTTTGGCCCCTTTTCTTTTAAAGTTATTCTAAACAGCCTGTGAAGTAGTAGCAATGAAGTGCTACACAAATCTTGACGAAAAGATCTAAAAAGAATTTAGGAAGCAATCTCAATGTAAAATGACTCTCATCTTTTAATTTATTATTTTGATTCAAACAATGCTTGTTTGTGTGGTTAGCTTATTTTCTTTTAAATGTCTTTTAATTAATTTATTTAAATTATTATATTGTTCATGACTGAGAGAATATATTTTATAGTTGCATCTTGTACGATCTTCTACATTAGAAATCAAAAGTCAACTTTTTGTTTTGAGAGAGTATGCCTTGTAGTTGTGTGTCATATGATCTTCTACATCATAAATCGAATGTTATTTTTCTTGTTTTATTTTAAATATTGATATGTAGTATAATGTTATGCCGTTGGAATGTTTAAATTGTCTTTCTTTATAGCTATTTGTTATGCTCTTATAATTAATAAAAGATTAAATAGAGATTTTAACCACGTACCGGCACGACGCCAAATTTGCACTGTGAGCATTCCAAACAAGGGTTGTGAGAAAATAAAGAGTTCGGATTTGATCTTTCCTCACTCTAATGGATCTGAGCTTAATATAGTAGTTTTTTTTCCTAAAGATGGAATGCTGGGGGGTATCCTTCTGGTCTTTAATGACAATAGAAAACAATAATTTGGATGAATCATTTAATTCTTTGTAAGTGGTTGCGATACATGTTTTATTTTGTTGAAATAATGAATTAAATATTTAGGATGATTCACTGGGCGTTATAGCTCACCCCTTATTTTTCACATTTCAAGAAATTAAGATAGATATAACATTGGGAGATCATTGGAAAATTTTTAATTCAAATTTATTGTAGGGCACATGGGCCCAATTTATTTATTTACATTTCGAAATTATTTTCCGCTGTATTGAATAAATATACAAGTACTTAAATTTTTTTAATAAATCAATAAAGGCTACTATTTATTTATGACATTGTGAATTATTTTGTACATAAACTAATGTGCACATGACATCTCATGGTAAAGAGATGGAATAAGGATAACGTAACACGGGCTCAACTCTCGAGCAACCCAAAGTAAGATACCATCGGATGACTAGGGCTCGGGGCATGGTAGGCAGGGTGTTACTGTAACACCCCGACCCCCGCATGTTAACTTGGACTTAACCATTTGTGGACTTAACCACTGTTGCATCTACTATTATAACAACTGTTGCAACAGTGGACTTAACCATGGGCCGGGTCCTATGTTACTTTACAAATGACACACACTTGACTTTCTACTCCCAATATCCCATGCCTTAAATGTAAATACTAAACAA
>JAJIYU010011927.1:0-14922 GCA_030144865.1 Tinospora cordifolia
TTTTTTTTATTATAATAATTTAAATAAGAAAAAAAGAATTTGCTACATTGACTTAAAAGGAAATGGGATAGTATCAGTAGTCCTGGCCTGGGAGTCACCAGAATGGACTTTAGTGGGAATCTTTAGGTGTTTATACCATAAATAATGAGTTTTAATCGTATTTTATCTTCTAGAGTCATTTTCATAATTACGGGTTAGCAAGGATATTAAGGTCAAAGATATAAAAAATCAATAAAATAAACGCTATAACTATATTTTTATGTAACTTTAATATTAATAATTATTCAATTTTATGTATATACCTTAAAATACACATAACTTATATATTTATATATATTTAAGGTTTCCTAATGCTTTAATTGAACAAAAATAAAATGGTATTTTAATATTTTTAAGAAACAAAGGAAGAATAACATTAAAAATATTAAAATAATTACTATAATTATATATTTTATATGTTGATGTTGGCAACTTTTTCCCAGTAGATGTGAATATGGGTGTGATCGTTTCAGCTTTATCGTTAAGCGTTATATTTTCTTCAACTGAAGGCGGCGAGAATTGGTTAAGGACTGACGTCGGCTTCTGTGATGAGAACGGTTAGGGAGGTTTCTCAATAATGCATTGGACCGTTTCAAAATGTGGGCCCGCATGTTGCAGCAGCAAGTGGGAGGCTAATTAAATTAATTACCGCAGCGAAAATAGCTCATTTGCATGTTCATAATTATGCATCTTTCTTTCTTCTTAGGACGTGGAGCAATGCTATTGGATTATGATATAATCGTACGTCTAATTGAGCTACAGAGGATGAGAATCCTCCAGATTCCAGGTTCAGAGAATCCTCCGTGGCCGTTGTCCCTGGTCCCAAGGAATATCCGCGGCGCCTACTATTCATAACGATTTCCAAAAAAAAAAAAAAACTATTTTCTTCTTTTTTTACTTGAAGAACAATTATTTTCTATTACTCTAGAAAATCATGAAAATTTAATTATTTAAAGAGGAGCTAAATAAATAGACTTCACGTTTATCTTATTTGAAATTTAATCTTTTTTATTTTTATTTTCTGACCTATCATCTATGCCATGCCCACTATACAAAACAAGAACAGTTTATTATTATTATTACTATTTTTTAAATCTTTTTTTAATAAACACTCCTTCCGGCAATTAAGTCTCAGTATTAATAATGTATTTACAAATAAATATTATTATGCATTATACAAATTTTGACTCTTTCAAATAAAATTTTATTTTGAAAACAACTAAATTTTCAAATAAAATTATAGTTGCAGGTGATTAATTATTAAGTTGCCCCATTAAGCTAACTAAGAAGTTGGATTTGGATAATCAGAACCCTCTCCCTACCTTCCCCTGTCAAACAAAAAAAAATCTAAAAAAAAATATTTTAAAAAGTGAAAATTAAAGAAAAAATGAATTTTATATATTTTTGTTAGAGAGAGAGAGAGAGAGAGAGAGAGAGAGAGAGAGAGAAAGAGAATCTGCGGAGGTATGAAAAGCAACAGGGGAGGAGTCGAGGATGTGGGATTTGATTGGGGGTGACGAGGTGGATAATGGAAGCAAGGGAAGAAAAGGCGTGGAGAACGAGAGCACATCACGTCTGTCTCGCAACTTGACTTCTCTCTAACACAAAATCTCTAGTCTTTTCACTGCAACTTGAAAATGCTTTATTCGCTTTCTTTCTTATACTTTTTCTTCCTTTTACGGCAACCGCCCTCTTCCTCTTCACTCAACCGAACGATTCTTTTCTTCTGCTTCTAAGTAACAACCTCTCAATCCAACCCTCTTTCTACCCAGTTTCATTCTGGTAACAAATTTGCAACCTCTTCTGTTTCCATCCATTGAAGGGTATTTATTTGTTTCTTTCTTTGTTTTTTTTTAAGCGCTTTGGATCCTTTTTTTTATTTAATGTAATTTCATGTGGATTTTGAAATAGATGTAGCAATTGATTGAATTGGGTATCGGTGGGTAAGGTTATTGACGCGAATAAATTAATAAGTTTAAATCATGCAGTGTTGGATTGAGGAGTTGGGCAGTTGATCTTCTTTCACGGTGGGGTGTCTCTAGTTGACTACATTTAAGATCTTCAGAGTTTAACGGTTTAATGGTTGAGATAGGCAAGTCTATTTGCCTTCTACACTTCTCTCTGCCCTTTTCATTTAAGCCAAAAAAAAAAAAAAGAGAGAGAAAGAGAAGGGGATTTGTAAACTTTATTTACACCTTGTGCCAGTGATCTTTTCCCCTGAACCCTTTTCAAGGGTCTTTCTCAAAGTTAGCTATATGTTTATGTTCATATTTATTTTCAAGCAACCTAAGCACCCGCCGTTCTTTCTTGTTCAGTTTTTTATGTTTTGAAGTTCCTGTACTAATAAGGAGGTTGTTCATACACATCTCAAGGGACTAGTTGCATGGGTCTTGAAGGAAGGGAGATCCAAATACCCTTTAGTTTATACTTTAGATTTAATGACGCATTTGTTCCTCCTCACTTACTGCAATCATGATAAGCTGATTCTTCAATTTGGGATTATGGTAGATTTTTGAGTAAATTAATTTGATTGGAATTGTCAGATAGATTAAACTTTCTGATTTCTTTGTTGTAAATTGGGTTCATGAGCAAGGAGATTTTTTGTTTTCTGTATGTTCGTCCTGATATGTCAGTTTATTCCTTTCAGGGATTTGGCTAATGAGGAACGCTTTTGACGAGTTCTAGATTGCTTATCTTTGTTTTTGTTTCCGCAATGGGAGACGAGGAATCTTATACTAAGCCACTAGGGAGATGGACTGTGTTTAATTATGGAGTAGGCCACATGCTCAATGACATCACATCGGCTTGTTGGTTTACTTATCTCCTAGTGTTTTTGACAGATATTGGATTGTCCCCAAGGTACAGTTTCCGGTAGCAACCACTCATTGGTCTTGATTCTGTTCACATCTCTCTTTATTTATATATTTTGCTTGAATTTTCACTGGGAAGTAGTCTGTTTTGTTTCTGAAGAACATAAGTTGTACTTCTATCTTCTTTCATGAGAAATCTTTCTTTTATTTATAATCTTTTTTATGAGCGTGTATCACAATGTTCTTTATTTGGCCTATTAAGTAAAGTATAGCTGCACCTGTCTAAGGCAGGATAAGTATTTTTAAAATGAGTGTAACCTGTACAATGTTGAAACTATTTGATATTGATCTGGATCGGCAAATGAATTCTATACCATGGTTAGCATCGTAGAAAAAACATAATGTACCACTTCTGGCATATTTACATGTGGGATTTTGGTTTTTCATATTCTTTTTCCTTGAAGGATGGAGTTAGTTTTAAGTTGTGAGTTTTTGAATTGGAAACTGGAAGAGATTTGAATGTATTTTTGATTTTTGAAATTGTTTGTGAGATGTATCTTCCAAGCATTCAGCTTCAAAGTAGTCTAGTTTTTGGTTTCTATGAGAAGGAAAACTGCAAGTTAAGTACAAAAGATTTACTTTCCTTCTTTGATTCTTGGTTCGCTTTTTTCACTTTTCATTTTCATTTTACTATTGCTATTATGTGGAATGAACTTAACATGGAAATATATTCAGATTTGTGTTTTGGGATTTATGTACTTGTCATATTCATGTGCAGGAATGCAGCCATTATTATGCTTTCAGGTCAAATTGCTGATGCATTTACAACCATATTAGCCGGAGAGCTGGTACATATGGAACTTGATAGACAGGATTAATTCATATTTCTAGTTTTTCAATGTGCCTCTAGCAAAATCTGTTTACAATGCATTTTTTTTTTCTTTTACTTTTGTAGGTTGTGATGTCCCTGAATAAATTTTTAGTTTCAAGGTGTTTAACTTCTACCCAGTAATGAATATATCATCTGCCTACATTTACTGAATTCGTAACCCTGGTATAATTTAGCTTTGAGGGATTGCAAAACTTTTCCAGGAGAAAACTGGAAAGAGGGTGGTATGTGCCTATGTCCATGGTGCAATCTGCTTAAGAAATTTAAAAATCTTCTCCTCCAGATAAATGGTGCATCTGGAATGAAAAACTAGAGAAATAAAAAGAAAAAAAAATTAACAAATAGACGAATCCATCAGAGTGTTACTTAGCTGCAATTGGTAATATCTGACATAAGATGAGGGAAAGTTGGTTTAGATGGCTTAGCCGTGTACAATAAGATTGAACAATCCATGTTTGATCCACCTAGTTGGTCTTTTTGTTTTCCAAGAAATGCCGGCCCTCTATTACTTCATTTGGAGAGTCACATCTTTCTACGGATATGTGGAAGTTGACAGAACAAGTGTTTAACAAGGATGGAATGGCAACCTTGGGTCTCAGTTTGAGACTTTCATCCAGTCTCTGATATCTGAATGATGGATTCATCTGACTAAAAATTTTAGGAGTTGATTTCTGTATTCTTACAGGTGCTCTGGTGGAAATGAACTGATTAAAAATATTTTTTCTTACGTTTGACGCAATCAGCATACATTTTTAGTGCAAAATATATACTACTCTATTCTTTTCATAACCTGAAGCCCACACAATTTCAACAATGGATTTAATTAGGGACGAACGGTGATTGGATTGTGTGTATGGAGTTATGTTGTTTCGGAGGTGCTTGATGATGTTTGCCTATGTAATTTGACATTTTGATTTTATAATTTTGCATGCATTACTTTCCTTTTTCTATTTATAAATAACTTAGTTTTTATACTTACAAGGAATTTCACCTCTATTTGAATATTTTCATTTTTTCATGAGCACAAGGAAAGTTTGTTCGCGCCCTTTCGATTAATCTCTTTAGCTTCTTTATGTTCAGATGGACAGGTTTGGACATTTCAAAACATGGCATGGAGGTGGATCGCTTTTGGTTGCCATTTCTTTTTCTTCTGTCTTTGGTAGTTGCCTTCCTTGCAAAATCTTTGGCACCAATTCTCCTACAATGCAAACAGTTGGTTACAGTGTGTTCGCTGCAATTTTCAATGTCGGTTGGGCTGCTACCCAAGTTTCACACATGTAATAAACATTCTTTCTTCAAAATCACAAATTAATTCTTATGAACTTATTAAGATTTTTCCTTCAAAATCACACATTTTTTTCTTCATTTGATTTGATATATTCTTATGAACTTATTAAGCTTCTTCCTATTGAAGGGCCATGGTGAATTGCATCACACTGAATCCAACGAGCAGAGTCGTGCTGACAAGCAGCCGTAATGCTTTTACAATGGTTAGTTGGCAGATATCTTGAGTTACTTCTTGTCATCCTGATTATATACTCAAATGATTTTCTACTTATAGGTGGCCAATCTCAGCTTATATGCAATTGCATTTTCTGTATTCAACATTTTTAAGGCCAGATCATCTGCAGACATTGAGAATCAGGTAACATTCTTGAAATTAAATTTTACTCAACATACTTTTAGAATGCTTTCTCAGGGATTGGTTTTAAAAACCTTTGAAATGAACAGTACCGTTGGATTGCGTACTTGTCAATTGTCATCGGGTGCTGCTTTGTGATAATATTTCTTGTGGGCACCAAAGAACCTGGGTATGTTACCTATTTGTTACTACTTTTCATAATTTTATGTTATAAGAAGTTAAGTTATTTCATTTAAATATATTGTCATTAAAGTTCCATATATCTTTCTTTGGAACTTCTGTCGGTATTATTGGATAATCATTTTGCAATTAATATGTGAGCCTATTGTTAGGCTGAGGCAAGGAATTCAGGGGAAAGTTCATCTAAGAATTTCATGGGCATACTGGTTCAAGAAAGTTCTTTACTACCAAGTTGCTCTACTTTATGTGCTCACACGATTAGTAACAAATGTTTCACAGGTCCGCACTCCTTTCTTTTTCATGCTTCTACAAGAATCAGAATCCTAAATATACAGAGTTATAAAAAAAAAACAACAACAACATGCAGATTCATTACAAGTGGTGGTTGTTTCTGGTTGTTTTTTTTTATTTTTATAAATAGATTTTTTTGTACTGATCATAAATTTTTTAGCAGGCACTTCTGGCATTCTACGTCATTAATGATCTAAAAATGGCTCAATCATCCAAGGCTTTGGTAAATGCCTTAACATTGTGAACATCTTGATCTTGGTCCATTCTTTTCTGATCTATTTATTTGGATGGATTTACTGGGTCTCTGATCTGCCATTTCAACTGATGCACACAGATACCTGCCATCATCTACATCTGCAGTTTTGCCGTGTCCATTGCTCTACAGGTATCACTTCTCAATTTCAGTTCTGTTGATCAGTTTATTTTGTTCCAGCTAGAAGTATTTCCATTACCAAAATTATGTGTACAATCTTTTAGGAGTTCGCATGGACGGGGACACGTCTCAAAGTGTTCTTCACGATTGGAGGTGTCTTGTGGATATTATCTGGTACAGCAATCCTTGTCCTTCCCAGTGGAACAAACGGTTTTATGTACCTGTTATCCATATTTATTGGCATTGCAAATGCTTTAATGACGGTATGGGGACATTTTTCATTCTTTTCGCCTATATCATGGAGTTCGATTTCGTTTGCCCTAGCTTTATGGCTGTAACCATCCTTTTTTTTTCTTCTTGGAAACATAGGTAACCTGCATTAGCATGCAAAGTGTTGTTGTTGGTGAAGATCTCAATGGTTGTGCTTTTGTTTATGGGTCACTGAGCTTCTTGGACAAAATCTCATGTGGCATTGCTCTGTACATTCTTGAATCTTATCAAAGTGAGTACTCTACAATTGTTGTATTATTGAAGATGTGATTCAAAACTTCAAATATCAATTTTTACCTATGTTAATCACTTTTTCCTTCCTTTTTCTTACTTACTAGTGATGCAGTTCTGCAATTAAAAGTTACAATTTTTTTCTTTCTTTTTTTTTTTCAATGTTCTCTTATGAATTTCACAAGTTGTGCACTGCTTGCTTTCAGGTCCATCTTCGAGCCTACATTGCTGTTTTTCAGTTGTAGGCTGCCAATCAATCACAAGATATGGTTTGGGTCTATTTCCTGCATGTTGTGCACTTCTTGGAGTGATAGTCACATACACCATGAACCTTTCCCCGATGAGGAACACAAAATCTCTAACAGAACCTCTTTTGGTGTAATGCTGCTAAGGCAAATGCTACAATTGCTTTCTTCAGGATGGAGACTGCTCAAGCAAGTGAAAGGATTTAGTCAATTTCATGTGCTACTGGGAGGGAAAGAAGGAAGTTGTCTAGGTTTAAATTCTATTGTCTTTATTCAATTCTAATTATAGTCTTATTTATTTAGATTCCTCTATGTTAGAATTGTCCATATTAACTTCTTTTTTTGTAAATTTTATGATATTGAAAGAGGGTAGAGAGAAAATCAGATTTTTGTGTTGTTCTTGTGTAAACTCAGAAGGGTTATTGTGATACATTTCAATATTTGTAATGTACAGTTCAATAGATGTTGAATTATGGCATAAAAGCTTTAAGCTATAAATCCCGTAACTTTTTTTTTTCTTTTTTTTTTCTATACCTTTTTTTTTGTGGTTCTCTCTTCTGTAGAATCTGAAGTCATGAAATAGTTTATAAGCTGCAAATCTTCTTAGGAAAATGGTGAGAGAATGTCAATTGAGATATATTCTAATATAGTAATTTCAGAGATATGACATTCTAAGTAAATGATACCCAGAAAAAATAGCAAACCATGTACATGATTCCTCTGTTGATAACAATGGCTAGGATCCCACAGCCCACAGCCAGACACAATAGCAAAACCACTTAAGCAAATTAATCCAAATTTTCACCTATATGATACATATGCTTGAAATGGTTTTGTCTATTGATGTCCACTGATATATATATATATATATATATATATGATACGGAGAGAGAGAAACAGTTCACAAAATGAAAATAACAATGTTACTATTGCCACTCTCCAAAAGAGGAATGCTCATATAGAGAGAAGTATAAGAGCGTACCTCCAAAAGTATGGCTTCACCTCTGCTTACAACACACAATTTCAACTGAACGAGAGCAGTGAAGTTTCAGCCGCTTGGTTATGCAGGTGGAGCAGTGCAGTACCAATGAGCTAAGCAACGATATATATATATTGGGTATAAAATCTATTGATGAAGAAAATATGACTATGGGAACTAAAAGATCTACTGAGGCAAATCAACTTTTTTTTTTTTTCTTTTTCAGGAATCCTTATCCAGTTCTCAAGCCTGAAGCACTTGACAATGCAAAATGTGACTCTTAAAACCGCTTCGACCAGCAATAGTTGACCAAATGTTGGTAACAATTGTCTTGAAATGACCTTTCCTTGCAATAGTTTCCCAAAGTTGAGGATTAGTCTCCACATTATTGTCAGGATGTGAAATATCCACCATGCTCATGCTCATGTTGTTTCTAATAATGCAAAGTTTTCCATTGAGAGGAACAAGTGCCGCAGCTTCAAGTGCCCTTGAGTTCCCAAGGTGATCTTTGCTGTCTAAGAACTTATTCCATGAATCTGTAGCCTCATCATAGATCCTTACCTTGCACCCATCCTTGCAGTCCAAGGCATACAACTGCCCATTCAAAGAGATGCTCGGATTGCGCCAACCAGCCACCATTCCGTCGTTAACAGGAGTCCAGCTATTATTTTCAGGAGAATAGGCTTCGCTCATGACCTGACGTTGATACCCAAGACCCTTCAAAAACCATTTTCCATCATAGACAACCCCAATGAAAGGAACCATTGCAGTGCTCATATCAGCAATTAAACTCCACCGATTCTTCTTTGGATCATAAACTTCAGCTGATCTCAGCGTCCTTTGGATTCCTTCACATTCGCCGCCAGCCACATAGAGACAGTTATTGATGACACAAGAACCAAATAAATGGCGCTTTCTCAGCATATCAGGTGCACTATGCCATCTATTCGTTCTTGCACTGTAGAAAACCACCCGCCTCATAGAAGACCCTCGTAGTGGATCCTTTCCTCCAAACAGGTATAGTCGGCAACCACTTAGAACAGCACAGCCAAATCCAAGTGCTTCTGAATATTCCACAGGAACAGGTGGAAGAGGCTGCCAGAGTTGGTATGTAGGGTCAAAAGCATGCCATGAGACCCTTCCATCACGGTCTCTTTTGATCACATACACCCACTCTTCTGCCATTCCCTGTCTCTTTCTAAGAGTGTAGAAGAAGTTCCCTGATAAAAGTCGGTGCCATGTCTTGCATACTAGACGCAGCTTTCTATGCTCCACACGAGGCACTCTAATTAGACAAGCAATGGCAAGGTCATCAGGAAGTCCAGGCAAGAGAGGAGCCTGAAGTCTGGCTCTTTCCTTGCGCAAATTCTTACCCCTGTGTGCTTGATGGTCAATATCAGGTTGTATGCAAAGTTTTGCCCCTGGAACAAATTTCCTGGCCCCAGCAACTGTTTTAAGGCCTGCATCCACTCTGCAGTAACATGATACAGAATCAACCTGCAATAAATTTCACATTATCATACGAGAAATGAACTCAAGATTGGGAAAGATCTCAATGTTCAAGTAAATAAAATTGTTATTAATACTGTATATATGAACAATTAAAAATATCTTGAAATGACATACAATAGTTGCACTGAATTATTGAAGGAAAGGGCATCATATAAATTCATCTATCAGTATACAGCAAAAGATAGAAATATTTCAGTACACCAGTGATCAGTTGAAAGAGAACGAAGAATCCCAGCAAGTCATGTCTCAGTTTCAAATCATGGGAAGTATTGAATCATTAAGGACACATCTAAACTTTTACAGATATTGGAAAAAAAAAAAAAACAATTGAATAATCGAACCTGTGGTGGAGACAAGAATTGCCAAAATAATAATAATAATAAATAAATAAATGAAATAAAAAAAAAAGATCCATACGTCAGCCAAAGGTCCAAAACTTACAAGAGGTTAAGATCCTGCTTAGGGATAAAAGTAGTAATAGCAATAACATAATAGAATAGAAGAAGGATGCTCATGTAGGTCTAAGGTTTAACAGCAAAGTGAGGAGGCTGAAATAGGCATAGGTGGATGTAGGAAGGAAAACAAATGAAAAAAAGCATGGTTAACAAGGGCGTGCTATCACACCAAGTTGAATGAAATGTAACTAAGCACAGAAGTTGGGACTACAGGGATCAATAGAAAAAGTTGGGGGATATGGCAAAAATATTGACATAATTAAAAATTTTTGAGAGTTTTAAAAAAGGATGTTTATCTTATAGTAGAAAAAGCTTGCAAAATTAGTAAATAAAATTTGGTAGGATAATAATATGGTTGGGAATATTCTTATTTAGCAGATTCATGAATGGCCACAGTATAGGGTGACCAAAAGGGAAAAAAGATGGACAAGGATCAAGAATGCAAATTTGAGAATAGTGTTAAGTAGAATGATGGGCTTAGGAAGTTAAAGACTGTCAAAGGCTAGAAGAAAGTAGATATAAATAGTTGAAAAAAAAAGAAGATAAAAAACCCTTGATTGGTTGAATGGGAAAGTAAGATTTGTGTTGCTAACCCTGAAATTCTATATTGATTGTGCTGGCTAAAGCAGATGTTTAACTCCTACCAAGATGGGAACCATCATAATTAAATGAAGTACGCACTTAAGAAACGTAAACTAAACAGAAACTAATGCCATGGATCTCTTGAACGATAGGTTATGTAATTGGTTGTTGTCTGTGACTCAAAAGTGGAAAACTGTTTCAACAAAGTGAAATGACCCTTCAAGGGATCAAATGACCCTACAACAACTAAAGTGTCAATAGTATATTAACTGCAGAACAAAGCTAAATGAACTATTGGGATTTGCGACTGCTGATAATTCATCGCTATTACATTCCATGATCTACAATGATGTGAAAAACAATATATTTCATTGACAGAAGGAACAAAGCAAACCCATCTTCAGAGACAAAAACATTTGAAATTCTATCAAGCCATCTGTGAATTGAAACTAGATTTCACAGCTGAAAGAGAATAATGTACCCTCCTCTGCCTCTCTAACCCCAAATATAAAACGAAAACCGGCAAACTAGGTTTCAAACTTCCAATTATACTAAATTAATAATACCCAGGAGATCTTCCAACACATAAGTCAACAAGATTCAAACTATTTCTTCAAGATCAATAAAAAAAAAAAAGGAAAAGCCATCAAGGTACCCTCAAAAACATAAGAATTAGAAAATAAATGCACAAAGAAGGCAAAATCCCACTAAAATTCACCAAGAATTTAAAAAGGGTACCCTAAAAAACGCTTGGATTGAACAAATAAAATGTCGGGTAAGGTTTAAGGTCAGCTGAAATTACCAGTGGAGCTTGCACACGAACGCGCCTCGACGCATTTGAAGAAGCTGCAACCGACTCCATCTTAAAGAAAGAAAGAAAGGAAAAGAAAATCAAAACTTCATACAGGAAATTTCAAGATTACTTCCGGGAAAATTGGGTGAGAAATCAACAATTTAATAAGAGAGTAGTCGATCGATCAAGTGTCTGAAGCTTGGAGTTACGAAACAAAGAACAAGAAACAACTCCTGTGCAAATGGAACAAGAACATGAAGAAGAGGGAATTGAAGGATGAAGAAGAAATTCAAAGCATGAAGAAATTGGATCACTTTTCTTCCTCTTCTTCTGCTTCTCTTGAGTTCTTCTCTCTTGCAATAACTTAAGATTACAGCTGGACCCATTGCCTTCACCAACTTCTCATTTCTCCGCCTCTCCACTCTCTCTCTCTCTCTCCCCTTCTCTCTCTCTCTCTCTCTTGTCTGTATTTCTGATTTTCACATTTGATGTGTATTTAATACTTTTTGCAAAAATGTTATTTTTATTACCACATGACAAGATGATTAACAAGAAAGCACATGAAATATTATTCAGTCAAGAGTAATGCCCAGTCAACGCTTCAATAGAGCTGTTATCATGTACTTGAGGCTCATTACCATAGATGAACCTCAGGCATGCTAGTTTTCAATAAATAAACAATTATAATAGAAATTATCATCCTATTTAATAGTAATAAATGTTATAATTCTATAAAAAAAAATCACAACATACATAGTAGTAATATTGAAGTTTTTCATATAACCATATATATTCATAAAAGTATATATTACATTATTTATTCATCAATAATTCAATAAGTGTAAATGTCATATTAATTGTATTCTTTTAACATAAAATAAGATATTGCATTTAGTTAGTGAATTTAAAAGAGAGCAATTAAAATGACCTTAGTTTTTTATTTAACTATTTCACTCCTTTTAAAAAAATATATCAAATGCCTACATCTTCTCTTTTTTTTAAATGGAAAATAAAAAAAAAAGTTTCTTGAATTGCAACTATAACCCTTTTTCATTCTTTTATTCTTTGGGGAAAGAAATGAAAATAGAGTGTTTAAATAAACAAATAAATAAATAGAAATTGGGATTGTTTACATATATATATTGTTTTTAATAAAAAAAAACTGAATTGTAGTAATTCACCGAGTCAAACATATATTTCGGGATTTCTAGATTTTTGACCTACCAAAATATTATATTTGAAACACTAAGCAATCAGGCCAGATATAAAAAATAAAAATAATAAAAATAAATAGAGATTCTAAGGTATCCCATCTTCTATACTTTGTTTAATTTGTATAAGCTCAAATTGTCCTCGCTGATGACTTCACTTCAGATGGAATGACATTATTGCCCTTCTCTCTCCCTACCTCCATCAAGCTCACCAAGCCAAAAACAATAAACACAAAAACAACGTTCAAAACTGGTTTTGAACAAAATTTAAAAAAATAATAATAATTTAAAATTAAGAAGAGACTTTCTCTTCTAGCTTTCTTTGAAGATCTTTATGTTTTCGGGTGGTTTACCAATATAAGACTAAGCCTTACTTAAAATAAAAGTAAAATAGTAAACTTTTCTCAGTAATCGAAGTTACCTTTAAAACCGAACCGAATCCTCTTAGAACTAAAAGTTTACTTCTGCCTAGCCAATTACTTACAGGCTTGGTTCAAGGAAGCGTTGTGGCTGTCTTTCTTCCTTTGTCTTGTTTATATGCATAGATGAAGATGAAGTAAATCTAATTTGGAAAACGTATCTACTTTTCAGATTCATAACCGTAGATTATCCTTGGCATTCTGAAAATTTGCATTACGTGTCATGCCGATTACAGTAAAATTTCTTATTGACCCGAATATAATATCAAGGTGCATCATTTTCTATTGCTGTTGCTATTTTGGATTTAATATATTTGCAAGAGTCACTCCCTATAACAAATAAAATATGACAGACTTTTGAAATAGATGAACAAAGCCCAAATTTCAATAGTAAAAATAACCTCATTGTATCACATAATTGCAATACTCAGACTCGATTATCTTTAATTATAATTAAATTATAATTGAAATAGTCATTTCAATATTATCCTGGATTATGGAAAAAAAAAAAAAAAAGAGTGAGTGAGTGAGTGAGTGAGTGAGAATACATTGATTAAAAAAATATAGAATAATTTCCTTTATTCTCTCATGGGTGGCACCCCACCTAAACGAACAAACCATACTTCTTTGACTCTTTGTGCACAAGAAAAAGAACTTTCTTTTGATTTGAAACGTTACATGCTTCATTGACTTTAGAAATTTATATATGAATTTGGGCATGCAATGCCATTGTATGGCCATTATTTAGTACTTGGCCTGACTTTTCTTTTTCTTTTCTTTTTTTTTTTTTTGAAGGATTTAGATTGGACTTAAACCTACATTTTCATACTTTCAAGCCAAAGATTTTTCTCCATGCATCTCATAGAGATTTATGGTTATTATATTATTCTTAATTGATATTGAGCAATATTAATGTTGTTGATTAATTGTGCTTTATTTGTTGAGAAATTTAAGTCATATATAGGCCTAGCAAAGATGGACATAGTAATTAATGGCTATGTATAATAAAAGCGATTAAATAGTTTTTGTTATTATAAAAGAGGGTATTTAGAAACATCCCATTATGTTAACATTCTCAATCTCATATCTTATACCTTAAAACCCTTCTTGCATTTATTATCATTATTTTTCTTCTTCATAAAAAAAAAAATAAGTAAAAGATAATAAAAATTATTCACCTAGGTTAGAAGTCTGATTTGTAAATGAAGAAGAAGAAGATGATGATGATGATGAATGTAAATCATATACTTCAACATTTAATTTTAATCCTTTAAAGTTATTTCATTTTAGCGTGACGTCTCAAAATAAAAACTCTAAAGGTTATCGACGAAAAATTAAGAATTCAATGATAAGCATTCATCGTATTATTGAATGAGGGTGTTTGTCACAAATTAAAAAATACTGTACAACTTCAATAGTCACTTAAAGGTTAAATTTTAGTGTTTGTTAAAATAATTTATTCAATGCAACTATCAAAATAATCACTTTTAGATAATCAGCTATAGATCAACTTTTAACAACTTCTCATATTTTAATTACGTCAAAATTATTTATTTTACCCTTAATAAAAAAATTTAGTTTTTAATAGAAGGTTGCATAAATGTACATTTATATACTTGATACATTTTAAAATTTTGATAAGATATATTTTAAAATTTTGATAATAGAAGGTTGCTATATATTTTAAAATTTTAATAATAGAAGGTTGCTATATATTTTAAATTTTTGATAAGATATATACTTGATACAAAATTGCTTACTTGTGCAATTAGGTTTTGCATAAATGTACATGAAGAAGAGTCACCTAATGCATGTAACATATAGTAAGCTTTAAACAAGTTCAAACAAAGGAAATATGAATTTAAATAATTGAAGGTAACAATTTTAGCAATTCATTTATTTAGTTGTATGTTTTCCTTTTTCCTCTGCCCGATAGATAAGGCCAAATATATGATGTGGTACAAAATTGTTTCTAGTGGTATTGCATTTCTTTTTTTTTTT
>JAJIYU010011928.1:0-14920 GCA_030144865.1 Tinospora cordifolia
AGACTTTTTAGAACACTTTATACCACTAATATCAGGCCCATATTGGTAGGTACTAAACACTTTTAGGACTATCTTAGGGTATGATTAAGAAGACCCTAAGTCCATGCATGTAAACCTTATATATAGTTAAGTTTTAATGCATATAAATATCTCAAAATAACCCAGTAGTTATACAACGCTTAAAAGACCACTTGTAAATTTTAGATTTTTTACCTTAGTTTTAGGAATGAAAAACCATCAAGAAACATAGTCATACTAGGCGAAAATAAGACTAAGGTGATAGAAAAAGGGAAACACTAGATGGAAACTAACTTGCCACATCAATGGGTCTTGGGATCTTAAATATGAAATAACTCTGTAAAGTTAATTACAATGCTACAAATATTGTTTAAAGTCATTACAATGCTACAAAATAAATTCATCTAATTATCACGTAAGGCCCTACGCTTTATTGCAAAAACCCTTTGAACTGGCTACGACAATCCAACGTCATTTGGCACAATGGGGTTCGACCAAAGCCATCTTGAGCCTTTAGCCTTAAGGATTAAAAATCAATTCACTATTTTTAGTGATTAAAGTGTGTTTAATTTTTTTAAAACCATGTTCTAATGATTCTCTATTCTATATGGTGTTTAAATATCATCCTAGATGAGTCTAAATGTGTTATTGCTTCTATGAACCATGGTAGAAGGAAGGAATATCATAGTAATCAGAATGCATAAGTGAGAAATGGGAAGTGTAGAAGCACTACAGTGGTAGGCTACCACGATAACTAGAGAAAATCACAAAAGAAAAGTTACATTACTGCGATAGACTACCGCTTTAACAGACGAGATTGCAAAAGTACAATATCATTACCACAGTAACTAGAGGGCATTGACAAAAATGTATTATGCTACTGTGGTACAATACTGCAGTAACCAGAGTGAAAGTCTAGAGACATGGGAAAATGAAGGCAATATCACAATAACATGATCATATTGTGGTAAACAGCACGAAAAGTGGATTTTTGTACATGGTTCTCCCATCCCTTGTTCTCCTATGACCTTGGCATCCTAAGACTTTAAACTCTAGACCATGAACCATGCATTATGACATAGATAGGGTTGTTACACCTTAAATCCGTTAAATCCTCTGCTTGCTCCAAAAGAACATCTTGAAGTGGGTTCTATAGCTAGAGCTTGCCACTGCTCTGCAGCATTCTTGGTTTTCCTCCTTACGACTACTATGGTTGTTATGTGGGATGACTATGGAGCGAAGAAGAGAAGCGACTCATGCTTGCTTGAATGGTGAGAATGAGGTGCTCGTACTAGATTTTTATAGAGTTCAATTTGGTTGGGTTTAGTAAATTTAGTGTTTCTTTCCTAGATAGAAATCTTTTCTAAACTCTTTTCCTTTCCATTTTGCTTGTTTCTTGCACACAAGTATTAGTAAGTGACAGTTTTAATAATAGCCAATGCATTTGAAAACTTTATATAATCGTTTTTGCATAGGTTTTACGTATTACTGCAGTAGTGGGATGCATTACCGTGGTAACCAGAACACAATATATTTACTAGTTCTTTTGGGAAATTCACACACTACTGCGATAGTAAATTTCATTACCACGGTAACCAAAATATTACTCAGTGTAGATTTCTATGTATTCTTCCAAGTTTACTTGCCCCTTCACGCATTTAATTGTACATATTTTACATTGTTATTTCCATGGTTTTCCCTAAAGTTTATTTATTTAAATTAATTATTTTAATTTATTTTATTTAATCTAATACCAAATAAAACGTTAGGGTATTACAAGAATCTAAAAGTGGATTTTCATATTAGAAATTAAGCATAAAAAAGACATGCAAAAACACAAGCGAAAGATGATGATTTGATGTGAATCATACACACAAAAATTGGTATTTGTATGCACTTAGGTGAAATCGAAGGAACAAAGATCATGGAGTGAAATGTTTGGACACATGAACTTTGGACTTGGACTTGTGATATAAGGTGGGGATGAAACATTTCTATTTTCTTGTTAGTGGGGTGTATGCATATGATGATTGTGATAATTGACCGAGGAGGATGTCTAGTATTCCTGATTTTATATATGTGCTTGTGTGATATGATTTGCATGACATATGATGTGTTTTGTGATTAACATGCTCACTATTTCATGTTGAAATGATTCATGGCATGATCTATGTGGTACAGGAGACCCATAACAGGAATGAGAACTAGAATGTAATACATGCATGACTCTTACAATGAATAGAATCTATGATGGAATACATGTGTAACATGCTTCTCATATCCGTATATGTACATGTGTAGTAGGTTGACTATGCTTCATAATATATTTGATATAGTACTTGAAAATATGCATAAATGAAAATGGTGTTATGATTAAAGAAGAAATTTGGACGTATATTGACATGATAAGTGTTGAGCTGGTGATATATATATATTCATTAGCTAAACTCAGCATAACACTATTAAGATAAGAATTCACGTTTTGAGATAATGACTACATAGTATTGTTAGTAGTTCTATACGATTAACTAACACATCATATGAGACAATAGTGTATGGAGGCATTCGACAACAGTCGCATGGTGCTACCTGTGGTATGTGATTTTGGACCAACTATGTCATATGGGGACAACAATCGCATGGTGTCGTCTAGCAAACACCTATATGGTGCTGCCTATGGGACACAATATATTATAGACCACCTAGGAAGGGTTGCCCTATCAGTGACTGATCAACACATTTATGACTCAATAGGCTCGGATAGCTTATTCCTTTTAACTCTTTTAGATGCAAGTAACTGGCAACTTAGTTTTGGAGCCATTGACCTAGTTGTCTATTTTTGTCCTCTCTATTATTTATTTTATGGATTTTGATATGCATTTTGGAACGCGTACGTGTTGGAAAAATGATTATAATATATTCATGTGCACTGAGATGAAGGTTTGGACTTATGAGATGTGTTTGATGGGGCCACGTTGTTCGGACAAATATTATTGATTTTAAAAAAGTAACTAGGAAGATGTTTGATGAAATTTAAGAATCATTTATGCTTTGTGTCTATGTTACACAAAAATGGTACTTCAAGCTTTTCTTTTTGTCAAAAAAAAAAAAATCAAATCCTACTAAAAGAGTTTTATAAAATAAATTGTTTTGAAAGGAAAATAAAAATGAAAGGAAAGAAATAAGTGACAACCCCCTCAAAAATGTACTCTGATAAAATAATGAAGCTAATTTTCTCATTTAATGAATAATTGAACTTTTTTTCGGGGAGGGGAGGAGGAACAGTTTCATATCATGTTTCTGTTATAGAAATGAACAATTTTAAAAATCAAGAAAGAGTATTTTCAAAATCAAATGATTTTTGAATTAATAAACTAAATTAAGATAATTGGGAAAGAGGGACGTTACACATAGTACCTCATGGCTTTCGCAGGAAATAATGAAGCAACAATAAGAGTTTTTGCATTTGTGATTTTAACATTTGGCAAAAATAATATAAAGGTGATTTTTTTTGGGGGTACATTCTAAAAAGTTCCAAGGTACGCCTCCACAAGAAACACTGGATCATCAATCAAATGCCCAAAGGAGTTTGTGCGATTGCTATTTGAAAATTTTGCAAGAATTGAAAAAAAATGATAAAATCCTTATTTTTGCTGTTACCTTTATCATTATTTGTAATTTCGTGTACAATACATTTCCACAATAAATTTTTGCAAACCTTCTTTTTATTTTTGGCATTATTTCAATGTAATATTAGTTTAGGATGCTTTTTATATTATTTTAAACAATTTTGTAAGATATATATTAATGGGGTTCTAATGCGCTAAATATTTTGTTTTTATTTTTGGATAAATCTCTTCCACAATGTAACTTAATTTTAAAAGGTCTTACATAACTAATCTACAACCCTTAAATTCTTTTTTTTTCTTTAATTTGTCTTAGTAGAAATAATATACTTTTTTCATTACAATGTAATATTTTTTTTCCTCTTAACTCTTTATTTTAACTTTACTATCATTATGTAATTTTTATCATTATTTTAACTTTATTTATGTAACTAAATTGTGTGTAGATGGGATACAAGATGGGTGATAATTAAATGGTTATATAGATATGGATAAGATTAACTTGAGAATTGAAATTCAAATTCAAATTGGATCTTGTATCAACTACTCACTCTTATCAACTAAAACTAATACGCACTTAGTTTCAACTTTTCATTCTAGGTCATGAAAATTAATATGGCTACCCAGGCCCCTAAGGGCCGAAAACTGCATGAACCAAATGGCCGGTGTGGGTGCAAATGGGCATGGGCTGGATGGCCCGTGCTGGTTTGGGCCAAGGAAAACGGCCTGATCAGCTGGCCAGCCCAGCACTTGCCCCCCTCACTCCCTTTCCAGCTCATTTTTCCCTCTTTTTTCCCATAAATTCTAGCTAAAAACCATTGCAATCCATGGTTTTGATGCTTGATTTTGAGCTGTCCATCAGAGTTTCTGAATAAGGATGTGATGTTGCCCATCAAGTCACCTTACGTGGCAACTCATATGCCACGTGGATGGCCACATGACAACCTATTGCCTTGCAAGGGAGCCTCATACATGCAACAAAAACCCATTTTGGAGTAGTTTTTCATTTTGAATGTCCCACCTTCACCTGCTCACATCTCCTTCACCTAAAGTCCATTTTGTATTAAGCTAGGCTCATTTCATAGCTCTCACATCCCTCTCAAAGAACCCCAAAGCCCTTCATCAAATCACACAATCAATAGAGAGGAAAATGATTGTGAATGTGTGTTGGTCGTCATGGTTGTAAGCTGAAACTGTTGAAAAACAATGTGGATTCGATTTTTTAAGGTGTATTTCCTAGTCCATCTAAGATTCGTTCTTGAGGTAAAACCACTCATGTTCTTCCTTATCATGTATATTTCGATCTCCAACTGATAGAAAATAGAAACTAAGATCCTAACCATGTTTTATAGAGTCTTGAAGTTGACTAGTTGTTCACTATTTCAATAGTTCCAGCAGGAGACAGTTCTTGGAAGCATTTTTTAGGCATCATTTGAAGTGGCTAAAGACATCCCTTTAGACTAAAATTTAAGGCCTTTTAAACCTCACACCAGAGGCTACAAGAAGGTATAAACCCCAACCCTTAAGCCTCTGTATGCACAATTTTATGTTCATGCCAAGATGTCTAGTTACATATAGATTTTTGGTACTAAGAAAATATTTTAAACTATTAATATATGTGCTAAGTTGTAGGATGAATTTACCGTTCTTGGAAACATTTTTGAGGCATCATTTGAAGTGGCTAAGGACATCCCTTTGGACTAAAATTTAAGGCATTTTAAACCTCACACCAGAGGCTACAAGAAGGTATAAACCCCAGCCCTTAAGCCTCTGTATGCACAATTTTATGTCCATGCCAAGATGCCTAGTTACATATAGATTTTTGGTACTAAGAAAATATTTAAAACTATTAATATATGTGTTAAGTTGTATGATGAATTTAGGAATGATTATAGCCATGGTTGCTTACTGTTTTGAGATGAGATTTGAACTACCATATTCTAGAATCTAAGCTATACAAAATATGTATGACAGGGCCTCAAATCAGTAGAGCAAAAAAGATGCTTAGGCACTTGAAAAACCATAGGAAATTTGAAGTTTTGAACAATCTATTACATGATAGAAAAGTAGGAGACCAGTTGGTGGAGAGGTCACTGGACATGTCAAGATTGTGTATACAAAATTTCAGCCCAATCTTAATTGGATAAGGGGGTCAATTGATACACCATTTGACTGTCACATTAGATATAGGATTTCACAGTTCCTCTTAATACACTTAGAAACCATAGCACATGGTGTCCAAAAATCAGAATCTAAAATTTTGGTGAAGGTTTCGGTAATGTAGATGAGATCTGAAAAGTTTCACGCAAATCCAACTTACGGATAGATCGTAGAAAAATTGACAAATTGACTATGTAAAGAAAGCAAATGCTTGAGTTTGGGCTAAAAGTTGAAATTTGGGGATTTTGCTTAATTGGCCCAATTTTGACATAACTTGACCCATTTGAACCCAAATTGACCAAGGATAACCAACATTGATCATGTTGACCAAGTTTTACCCATAGACCAAGTTTGATCGATTGACCAAATTCAACCGAATCGTATTTGGGTCGATCGAGACCGATTAGGGATAGTTGAGTAGGGAATTAAGCCACTTTCTATAAAGAACTGAAATTGACTTTAAATAATGCAGATCAAGTGAGCACTGCGAGATTGGTTCGGTTATCGATAGCACATAAGTGCACGGGACCCGAGGTGAGTAGTTTGATTCAAGTGTTTTCTGTGACTTGTGTTCCTTGCATGAAACTTATGTGAAATGACATGGTTTAAATGGTTTCATGAGGTTGAGATATATCTGAATGATTTTGAAAAGTGTAGATGTACACGGGCACTGAGACCATAGGCTCGAGGGTCGAGCATCGAGGTCAAGGTACACGATATGATTGGGATTAGACTCGAGGGTCAAGTGTCGAGATTAGGGCACATAATCAGTATGCCTAGCCTCAAAACCCGCATGAGTTACGGCACTTAAGGGCCGAGCGTCGGAGTTAGGGTATTCGATGAGTATGCCTAGCTCACGACCCGCTCGAGTGGCCAGTACACTTGACTTAGGACTCGCTCGAGTGGCCAGTACACTTGACTTAGGACCCGCTCGAGCGATGACCATTGGTTGGGTTTGCTGATTTAACCCTAACCTGGATACAATTTTTTTTACTGGTATGTATTTGAGATATTTTCTGAAAGTGTTGCACTAATCATAACTGCTTTTATACTATTCCATGCATTAAAATATTTTATCATTGTTATTGTTTATGCATACATGCACTATTTTGGAATATTGGTTATGGTTGACATGCTAGTCTTACTACTCACTAAGCCATGTTGATTTTAGGCTTACTACTCTACTAATATTTTAGGTTCTTCGATGGTTGATAAAGGGAAAGACATGGTGATTGCCTAGCTTCCTAACGACTTTTGTTCTTTTTTCTTGGTCCTTTGTTAGAGGTCGGCCATTCTTTTGTGTATGTATGCATATGTTTGGTCAACTATATATTTTGGATAATGCAAATATGTATATAATGATCATTCTTCGTATGTTTGTTTACTTTTGCTCTCAATATTTCAATTATTCTGATATCATATGTTGTATGAGCTTGAAGAAACATTAGCCTCAATGAAGATATAGTTTCAACGACCCTTCGTACTAGCAACAACGAAAGCAGTCTTCAAAAAAAGGTTTGATTTACTGCAGAATGAAGCTCTTGTAGCAGATGAAGAAAGGCATAACATTGAGGGATTTGATCGTGGTGCTTCAGCACCTCTTAAAAAATTCTCAACCGCCATTCATGGCATCCTAGTAGCTACGAGGGTTTCTTGCTCCACCAGATTGTAGTAGAGAAAGCAACCGAACCTTCATGAAATAGAGTACCTTCACCAAATTGGAAATGGTCCATTCATCCCAACCATGAGCCAGCCTCGATCGCAACAAAACTACCCAAGAATGATGAGAGGAAACATCTTAGAACTATAGTCACATGTTGTAGCGAGATATAGTGGAGTGCAAAATCTTTCTAAACCTAGTCGAAAGCTGCCGGAGACACACCATGTTCAGTAGCAGATGCCCAATTTTCAAGATTATGGGGAGGAAGATTTGCAGTGCATGGACCCCACTTTCTTGACTCACTACCAAGCTGCCCAACAAACTATAGTGGAAACCAATGAGGAGGACCATGGTAGGGTTGTTATGCCATGTGAGGAACCTCTTGATAGACCCCTGATAGTGATGTAATGCCCACCTAGCACCAGAATGAAGGACGACATGTTCATCTCACGAATAGGGCTTCAGTAGTGGAGTCAGAAGATATGGAGCTATAAGCTGATGCATGCACTTTTGGTCAGTTTGCATATTCTTCCAGTTCGTCTTTTAGTAATTGTGATTGCTTGGAATTGTCGAGGTGCTACGAGTACCAAATTTCTTCAGAATCTCAGAGATTTATGGAAGGAATGGAAGCCAGATATATGTTGCATCCTTGAAACAAGATGTGTTATTCCTAATTGTGATTTCCTAAACAATTCTCGAGCAACTGAGAAATGCATCATTCCTACTACTGGATTTAGTAGAGGTTTAGCTGTATACTAGAATAAGTCCACTGTCACCTTTCAAGTTCTTTGGCAACTTAAGTTCCTAGTGGGTGGCTCTCTAAATGCTTGCACAAGAGAGATTTTCCTATTTTTCTCTATTTATGCTTATCCAAACCCTAGAATTAGAATGGACCAGTGGGAGATTTTAAAAAATATCACCATAAAGCTAACTATTCCATTAGTGGTAATAGTGGACTTTAATGATATTTTTGTAGCTTTAGAAAAGATTGGAGGAAGAGTTGATTTCAGCAAAGCTCTCCATTTTAATAGGCTTGTCAAAGACTGCAACTTATTGGACCTTGGATATATAGGGCCACGATTTACCTAGTCCAATTATCACTAAGGAATAAATTTAATCAAGGGAATGCTTGATTGGGTTCTCTATAGCATAGGTTGGAGGGAAATTTTTCCTTCAACAGAGGTGAGACATCTTTCTAAAACCTACTTGGACCACTGTCGTTCAATGCCGACCAGGGCTAATCCTACCCATAGGCCTTTTAGATTTGAAGCAACTTGTCTATCTCATGAAAACTTCATAGAGTTTATTTACTCATCCTAGGATCATCCCTCTCTTAATCTTTTGGAGAAGCTTGCAGGTCTTGCTCATGGTTTGAAGCATTGGAATCTAACTATTTTTGGTAATATTTATTATAGGAAGTGAGTCCTAAAAGCTTGTATAGAGGGGATTCAGAAATTCTTAAGCCACAGATACAACTCTCACTTAGCTCATTTGGGGCCCATTCTGATTGCTGAGCTTAATAATGTTTTGTACCAAGAAGAGCTTCTCTAGCTTCATAAGTCCAAGTCTATTAGCTAAAGGAAGGGGATCTCAATAGTCATTTTTCCAAGTGAGTACGCTTCAGCAGAGGGCAAAAAACAATATTCTTTCCTTAAGAATTGATGATCACTGGTATTCGGATGCAAATACTCTTCGAGATCATGTTGTTCAATATTTTAAACAGCTCTTTACCCAGTCGGAGACTACTTTCCTTGGCATTGTCCCATCAAGGCTACAGGCATGTTAACTGAGGATGACGTAAACCTCCTTAAAGTGCTTCTTCAGGTAACTGAAATTTATACTACATTATTTAGTATGAAGCCTTTCAAATCACATGGCCTTGATGGTTTTCTAGCTCTTTTCTTCCAAAAAAAACTGGGATATTGTCACATGGTGCTACCTATGGAATGCGATTTTGGACTATGTCATATGGCGACAACAATTGCATGGTGTTGTCTGGCAACACCTGTATGGTGTTGCCTGTGGGATACAATATATTATAAACCACCTAAGATGGGTTGACCTATCAGTGACCGATCAACACATATATGGTTGATTAGTTAGAAGATAGAATTAAATGACTCAATAGGCTTGTATAGCTTATCCCCTTTCACTATTTTAGATGCAAGCAACTGACGACGTAGTTTTGGAACCATTGACCTAATTGTCTATTTTTGTCCTCTCTATTATTTTTTTGATATGCATTTTGGAACGTTTACGTGTTGGAAAAATGATTATAATATATTCATGTGCACTGAGATGAAGGTTTGGACTTATGAGATGTGTCTGATGGGGCCAAGTTGTTTGGACGAATATTATTGATATTAAAAAAGTAACTAGGAAGATTTTGATGAAATTTAAGAATCATTTATGCTTTGTGTCTATGTTACACAAAAATGGTGCTTTATGCTTTTCTTTTTGTCAAAAAAAAAAAAATCAAATCTTACTAAAAGAGTTTTATAAAATAAATTGTTTTGAAAGGAAAATAAAAATGAAAGGAAAGAAATAAGTGACAACCCCCTCAAAGATGTACTCTGATACAAATAATGAAGCCAATTTTCTCATTTAATGAATAATTGAACTTTTTGTTTGGGGAAGGGGGGAGGAACAGTTTCATGCCATGTTTCTGTTATAGAAATGAACAATTTTAAAAATTGAGAAAAAGTATTTTCAAAATCAAATGATTTTTGAATTAATAAACTAAATTAAGATAATTAGGAAAGAGGGACATTACACATAGTACCTTGTGGCTTTCGCAGGAAACAAAGAAGCAACAATAAATACCCAAGAGAGTTTTTGTATTTGTGATTTGAACATTTGGCAAAAATAATATAAAGGTGATTTTTTTGGTACATTCTAAAAAGTTCCAAGGGATGACTCCACGAGAAACACTGAATCATCAATCAAATGCCCATAGGAGTTCGTGCGATTGCTATTTGAAAATTTTGCAAGAATTGAAAAAAAAAATGATAAAATCCTTATTTTTGTTGTTACCTTTATCATTATCTGTAATTTCGTGTACAATACATTTCCACAATAAATTTTTGCAAACCTTCTTTTTTATTTTTGGCATTATTTCAATTAATATTAGTTTAGGATCTTTTTATATTATTTTAAACAATTTTGTAAGATATATATATTAATGGGGTTCTAACGTGCTAAATATTTTGTTTTTATTTTTGGATAAATCTCTTCCACAATGTAACTTAATTTTAAAAGGTCTTACATAACTAATTCATAACTCTTAAATTCTTTTTTTCTCTCAATTTATCTTAGTAGAAAAAATATATTTTTAAATGTATTGGGCTATTATTATTAGCTTAACTTTATTTTATTGCAGTACAATCTAATAATTTTTTAATCCTAACTCTTTATTTTAACTTTACTATCATTATGTAATTTTTATCATTATTTTAACTTTATTCATGTGACTAAATAGTGTGCAGATGGGACACCAGATGGGTGATAATTAAATGGATATATAGATATGAATAAGATTAGCTTGAGAATTGAAATTCAAATTCAATTTCAATTTCAAATTGGATTTTGTAACTATTAGAGAGAAGGAAGTGAATAATAACTAAGATTAAAGCACAAGGGTATAACCTTCTGACCCTATTCCTTATTCTATTGTATATTAGATTTTATAGTTTTGAATAGAAAAACTATCTGATATTAATCATTACATGCTCGTATTGATCTTGCATTAATATTTACACTATATATTAGGAATTCATCCAAATGACTAGAAACTAGGTAGTTTGCATTATTTAATATAAATAAAACTAAATAATATTATCAAAATTGTTTAGGATGTTTAACAACCTTGAATTTGATTAGAAGTTAGTTTACAAATTATTTTGGTAGAAATACAATTTTATATGTAATAATAATATAATCCTTGTGTAGACTGATTAATTATGAAAATGAAGTTATTAGGGCAGATGATTACAAATTCCAAGAAAATTTAGTTGCTGGAAAATAAAGATAAAAAATCATATTGGAATATTATTTTACATAAATAAATCTAGGAAACGAACACTATGCATAAAAATATATAAATATGCTTAAAATAGGGTGAAAAGTGATTTAGTCTAAATTATTTGAAAAAAAAATAGTATTAGAAAATATGATTAGAAAATTTTTTAAAAATTTGGTAGCTGGAAATAATATTAAAAACCATATTATGATATAAAATCATATATTTATATGTTAGGATACATGAAATTAACTAGAAATACATATAGATATATTAGATACCTTGAAATTGAACAAAATTGAGTAAATCAAAAAAAAAAGATCAGAAATTTTAGATATTTTATAATGTTTAAAAAACCACTTAAAAATAATTAAAAATCACTTAAAAACATTGTAATAACATATATTTATAATTATGACCTTAAGGTCAAAAAATAAAACTATTAAGGCATTAAATATGTATAATTGGTGAAAAGTAATTAGATACTGTAAAAATCTGAAAAATAAAAATATTAGAGTAAATAATTAGAATCTTAACTTGCTAAAGATGAAAATAAAATAATTAAATTTTTATCAAAAATATTAATACACGGAGGGTAAAAGATTCTATGTGTTTGTAGTAATTATTAAACCTAATTATAATGCAAAATATGCATGATATTTTTGTTAAATTTTTAGGATTCAAATTAATAATGGAATGATCAATAAAAATCATTATATGGATGAAAAATAATATTGGTTAAGCGCATAGTGAAAATTAGGGCAACAATGCACAGTCAATGTACTGGTTATAACAATTTGTCTTTGATATTAGTCTTTTGAAAATATAGACCATAGAGTTTGATTGTAGTTGTGTTTAGTTAAATTCAGTATTTTATTTGGAACTATGCTTACCTAGTGAAGGTTATTTTGATTAAGTCTTGGATATTGATCTTACATTATTAAGTAGACCTCTTTTATTTTATCATGATGTCACTACAACAAACTTAGTATTTAGCAACGAAAATATTTTTTACTAAACACTAATTTTTTGTTGCTAAAACTTTTTAACAATAAAAAATTTTGTTGCTATATTTATTGCTAATAGTGCGTGATAGTCATAAATTAGCAACAAATAATTAATTCGTTACTAATAAATTATTTAGCAACAAAAATATTTTGTTGCTAAAAAACATTTATAGTCACAATTTATTTCGTTGTTAAAAATTTCTTTTAGCAACAAAATTATATACTCTATCAACAATATTTTTTGTTGCTAAATTATGTAATTAGCAATAATATTTGTTGCTATTTAGTTGCTTTAACATTAAAAAAAACTATAAAATGAACAAATTTCTTTTGTAATAATTTATACATTGATAACAATAATAATACACATAAGTTTTACTTTTACAAAAATACATGAATATACACAAATAGCTAAATTATTATATAAATTGAAATCTGAGACTCTGCATGGCACTTAGCATTGCGGGACCTATCTACTCCCTTTCTAGTCTTCCACTTAAAAGGCTTGCAATTACATTAACCTGTTTTTTCATTAAAAAAAAAAACACACACACACATTTCAGATGAGTCTCCCAAGTTCTTTAAAAGTATTTGTATTTAAGATCCAAAAATATTTTAAGTAAATAAAGGGTAGTAATTATTTACTGCTTACTAGATAGAGCAGACCCCCAAATCTAATATCACTAGATCTCCAGAGAAGAAGAGAGTATTCGAAGACTTCCATGGAGAAAACAGCTTCAAAAATTGCACCGATTGCAGCTCCTCTAAAGAACCCACTTTCAGTTTCTTAGCCTATAAAAGCCATTGGCAATGCCCCTAACAAAGTTTCCACTACAAGACCCAAAGGAATTAAATTAATAAAAAAATATATAGAGCATTAGTAACAATTTTTGAAGAAATTTTGCTATCTCCCATGCAAATGTGTTAAGGAATTGAATTGAATGAAAAAGCGTTGTTTGTTGTTAAGATTAAAACGAGAAAAGAGCTCATTATATGATGAAACAAGAACAAACAGAGGTGGTCGGTTATCTATAAAAAGTAGCTTGTTTAAAGAAGATGAAGAAAATCAAGGGTAGTGTTATTATCAATGACATATTGGCAACGAGATATTGAAGGAGAAAGCAGGTGCACTTGAAAGAATAAGATTGAAACCACATATACCTTTTCAGTTAGTACCTGTAAACTGCTGGTTCCACAACCTTGTACAGTAATAGTCCCACCAGTAACTGCAGCAACAACTAGGAAGTAACTGCAGCACCAGTAAACTGTTGGTTTCAAATTACTTTCCTTTAATCATATTATCCAGTGATGCTATGTTATATTCTATTTCAACAAACTAAAAGTTATACATGAGGGAGCTACAAGTTGTGTTTGGTTCATACATGTGAAATTGTAACTAAAACAAAGAGAATGAAAAAAAAAGTGCATCCAAACTCATAAGACGCTACATTGAAGAGAGTTATAAAAATTGAGACTAGTGTCAAGGAACAGAAATTTGGATTAAGGATGTATAAGGAATACTTTTTGCCTTCACATATAATCTAGAAGTGTGTTGATGAAATCTAAATTGCGGTCATTGACTATTAAGTTCCTTGGGCACCAAGTTGAGCAATCCAATAAATTCCTTGGGCACATATTGATTAAAAACTTGCATGTAGGACACAAACACATTAAACACATATAGGTGGGAGCTTTGTTATTGGAACACTCTTTTTAACCACGGTGGTTCTGATTCTCGCCAATAAGTGGTAGTACACAGGTGGGGGTAAGAGAATCATATTCACCTTGGTGAATGAGAATGAGACATAAGTGAAGTAAAGATAGAAGCCATTAACAAAACTTGGTTAGCTTGGTGTTGTTAGAGGCTTTGGTTTCAATATATCTGTGTTGGATATAATTTTGTAAAAATCAGTGAACTAACTTTTACAATCATTAGATTTTTTAATTTTATTAATGCAATTTAATCTCCTCTTTATGACCATAAGCTATAAATAAAAAGTGATAAGATTGAAAATGTATATTAAAAATTATAAGAATAAAATCTCTCCCCGTTTTTTCATTTCTTTCCTCAAGCATGTTCATTTTAAAATAATTAAAATTGACAAACAATTCTGATTATTACTTAATTTATTTTCTTTCTCAAATATGATCTAACTTATAAAATTATAAGTTACCTCCAAGTGAAGAAGCATCAAATCTGAATCGAGAATCATGTGTTGCTGCACATGATTCATCCATCTTGGCATAATTTGATCAATCCAAGTTTTATAGTTTTTAGGAAAGCTCCATATCACTCTGCTTCTATCGGAAGGTCCAGGACTGACAGGAATGCATGTGACAAGATTAACCAATCGCCGTTCCTACACAAAGAAAGCAACAAATGGAAAAGTGACAAAAATTATGGAGATGAATCAAATAGATAAATGAATGA
>JAJIYU010011929.1:0-14977 GCA_030144865.1 Tinospora cordifolia
TTTTTTTTTTTTTTTTTAAATATTTCCACACCCACCCCCCCCCCCTCTCTCTCTCTCTCTCTCTCTCTCTCTCTCTCTCTCTCTCTCTCTCTCTCTCTCTCTCTCTCTCCCTGTCTTCGTTTATTTTTCTTTGAATTTTCCGTTATTTCTTTTTCATAATAAAATATTGGTCTTGTAATGAAAAGTTCGAGAGGGGGATAAATGAGAGGTAAATGGGACCAAACAAAGGTGGGGAGCACATTTATTTAGAAGTTGAGGAAAACATATATATAAGTACTGCTGTGGTGTTGCTTTAAATGAGGTTATATAGCTAGGATGACTACATCTTCCAAAACAAACAGTTTAAGAAGAGTGCATTACGTGGACCATATAATATTATAGAGTATCTGTGGAAAAACCATTGGGTTGTGTAGATAGTGCTATGAGAGAATGTGGGTATTGTTATTATTATAAATTAATTATTTTCATTAATTTGCATTATATTTTTGACTTGGAGGGATTATTGTACTTATATGTGTTTATGTGCATGGTGGGTATTTGTTATGTATATAAAAGGCTGATGGTATGTCGTGTCTCTCTCACTGATAATGAGAATGGAAGGGAAGCATGATTATGTCTTTGTCTATCATTCTTTTGTCCCCCGACTCCCTTCTCTAATCTGATTAAAGTTAGTGAGAATGCAGAACTAGGATATGACTCCCTCTCATCCCCTCACACATGAATCATGGCATGCACATCGACACATAGACATATGCATGATCACCATGTGCTTTATGATCTTGAGCAAATCTATGCATAAAGTTCGTTTTATATATATACATATAGACATCACACATATAGAAATGTATATAATTGATTAAACAAGTTGAAGGAATGGAAAACAATGAGAATCAAATGAAGAATCTTTGTCTCAAATAAACTTGTTTAAGAAATAGATTATTAATTCTCTGCAAGGATCTCTACTGCTTTCCGATGTATTATAGGGCCCATATCGGGCTATATGTATACTTTTAAGAAAATTAAAATCCAGTGTAATCGGATTGGCTCTTCAGACCGTATCTCCTAAAGATTTACTCAAGCAATGCCTATGAGAGATTAAAGGCCATGAATATTAGAAAATGTATATTACATATACACACACACAGAGACACGTATGTCTAAATGATCATATATATATTAGACAGTCTTACTGTTCTAACATCTCACAGATACGGACACAGAGCTTATAAGAGGCACGTTGTTTCTATACATGTTAAAAAAAGAAAAAAAAGATTTTCATATCTCTGTGGTTTCCATTAACCTATGCGTGATGTTGCCTTAGTGACCCTCTTGATGCAATTGATTAATATTAATCCAATTAAGTGTCAAGATTAGAAACAAAGCTGTCTTGCAAGTATTAAAGGTTGCAACTACGTGAAGTAGTATTTATGAAAGGACCATCAATTAAAAAACAGTACTTAGTAATATATTCGATGGGTCTTCCTTAGGTGAAGATTCTTATTACATCAATGTAGCTCCCCAATCGCAACCTGTATGCGGAGACAAGTGATGGATCCCCGTGAAAGATAAAAACAAAATTGAAGAAGAGAAATTCTTGATTTAACAAGTGAGATGTCTGAGATATGATGATAATGATAATGAAATTGAAGTTGAAAAGATTATCTTTATGTTTCTTCAACAACATGAAAGCCTTATCCCAACAGTAATGCTTCTTTTTTTCCGTAATTGTTTTCGATGGAAATGCAATATAATAGCATATATTTAGACAAAAAAGCAAACAACCCTGTTGACCCACAACAGAAAAATTAAAGGGACTAGCTTTTGAAACGTATATAGGTTTATATTGGGCTCCGGCTGTATGACAGTATGTACATGCAAAGTTGATCATTCATAACAGATTTCACAGTGAACCATTTGACCCACTTCATATAGGCCTTTATATACACTCAATATAGGAAACGATATGTCATAATAATAATAATAATAATATATATATATATATATATAGAAATGAAATGGCTCCACCTATCTCCACCTGTATATATTCTTTGGGACACAATGAGGAGGGTAAGATTCTTCTTTACTTTTACAATGTATCTAGTAGGTAATAAGGACTGAAAAGGCTAGTAAAAGTGGTAACCGTCATGATATTCCCATTGAAGTTTCAAAAGATCATATATTTGGGTGAAACAGTATGCGTGGATATTGCAGGTAAATATGATTATCTTTTGCATCATTTAAGGAAGATGATTAAACCTATTCTATAGGGATATCAACGCCGCCAAGCTAGAAGAAAAGCCAGGGTCAAAAGAGGGCTATGCCTGCCCAACATTTTTTTGCAGTGCTGTGATAGATCAATATTCCTACTAGAAAGGTGCAGCAACATTCATGTACAAGTGTGTCTAGATGGGTTCCAAAAATTAGTTCTCTAGCTCACTCAAATGATACTGAAACATCTCCATTAATTCCAGCTACTAAATGAAGCAGTTACATTGTGCGTATATATATATGTGTGTGTGTATGTATGTATATGTATGTATGTATGTATAATGGTAAGCAATAACATCTATGCATTTTTGCCCATATATATATATAGTTTTTATTTTCCTCAACAAATCCGGAAGACCTGTAGCTGTAAAAGTATATGTGAGTCCAGAACTTCCATTCATTTCATCCCTATTCTAATATATTTTCCAACCAAGACTCATGTTCCTTATCAGCTCTCACATTCCATAATTCTATCATAATCATATATATACTTTTTTGGAAGAAATAGTACTACGTTATAGAGCCAATATGCTCCTTTACTGCGGGGCACAGTCCTACAACTAAATACTGCCACTACAAGAAAAACGTTTTTACTTGCGCAACATGTTGTAAGTCAAACTATCAATATTCGTAAGTAAAAGTTTTACTTACAACGCTTGGCTCTTACATTGATTGTAATTATGTAACACTCCAGCTCCCAATCTTTCTCACATACGTCATAGGCGACGTCATTTCTTCCGAGTGCAGTTAATTAATTCTGCTTTCTATCTGAAAATTGGGAATATTACTTTTTTTTTTTCATCATTGATCACATTTGTTAGTTTCATTATATCATATCCCAAGGTATAGAGTATAAATACAACAAAAACATAATAATCTCAATATTTCAAAATAACTGAAAACATTGATTTATGATCAGAGTTACGAACAATTCTGTAGGCTCCATAGCCTTCTTTTGATAATATAAATACTATCGACATCTGACATGATCAAATATAGTGGTTCACAAGCCCTACAATACAGTTCATTTTCTACTATCCTCATACTGTGAGGCACACTGTTATTAATTTACATTGATCTGCTGGGGTGATGTTTTCAATAGTTACCTGAAAAAAATGAGTGGGTGAGCTCAAGAGCCCAGTGGATCATACACAGTACATCCATAGCATTATTTAAACCAAACACTGAATATGCAAACACTTATTATCCATCAGGCGTTCCAAACATTTATTTATCAACAGTTGTCAATTAGACCGAAAGAGGTTAACCTTTGTGTTCCAGATCTAGGGAGAGAGATCAATTCTGAAACTCAAACCCTTCTCTGGGATCATTTCTGAAACCCAGTTCATTCAGGTGTCAATCCTGACAACCAGTTCTAATTCTGCATGGAACACACGAAAAACATTCGTCCCCGCGCCGGTACGTGGTTGAAATCTTTATTTAATCTTATTTTTGTGAACATAACATAATAAAATAAATATTTCATTAATAATTAAACATTCCATCAGCATGACATCATAAATCAATATTTTCATAGATGAAAACAATGACTGTCGATTTCTGATGTAGAAGATCGTACAAGACGCAACTACAGAGCACACACTCTCGGTCATAAATAATATAAATTAAAAATAAAAGAAAATCTTTCACAAATCATTTAGTCAATAACGTTGCATATTTATAAGCATTCAAACAATGCAAACATCACATATTTAGCATTAAAATTTAAATAATACTAGAGAATAGAGTAATCACTTCCACCTTAGTAATAATTCTCTAAATTTTAACTTGTTTCGAGTCTTTGGCCAACAGTCTTCAGGATCTACGTTTTGAAAATTTCATTTAATAACTGCCCATGAGCAGTACCGTATATATGAACAGTGCTAAATAGTAACAATGAACAGTACCGTATGAACAATACGTATATATGAATAGTAGAGTACGTATGTGTACTGAAATGAACAACAATATCTCCAATCTTAAATAGAGACTAAAGCAGAGTGATTATATCTGCTTTGATCAGAAAAACCCTCCAATTGCTTCAAAAGAGGTACCTAACAGTAGATCTTCACTACTGCTATACAGAAATTGGGGTTTTCCCCTTCCTACTACTATATTTGCTATCTAAAACAGCTAAAGAGAACAAGAGAAGAGAAGAGAGTAAGCAAAGAAATTCTTTTTTTTTGTTGGAATGAATTTTTAGAATGAGGGGGAGGGGGGTTTATATAGAATTTTCTGGCAGAAAAAGATGAAACTGCACAGTTGTTAATAGTTTGTTACTGTAGCTACAGTGCCTGTCACTGTAGCTACAGTAACCACCGAACCTTAATTTGTCTGCCGACAAAATAGTGACCGTATTTTTGAACAGTAATCATATATTTGATAAGCCCGTGACAGTTGTTATCAGTTCAACTTGTCTGAGCTTGACCAAAAAACAAAAACAACAGGAAATTGCTTGAAAACAGAAGAGTCGTCCAGAAAATAGATGAACTTGCCCAGAAAAGGGCGAGACTGTTAGCAGAGATGATTACGATACCAATTCTGTTAGCAGAGATGAGATTTCAAGATTTCGATGCTTAGCGGAGAACGTGATGGAGTGGGAGTCTAGTTCACAGGAATTTGGGCGCGATTTTTTTTAATAATGAAATAATTATTTATCAAAATTTGGAAACATTTTGGGTAAGTAAAATAATCATTTTATTTTTTCATCAAAACTAATAAATTTTTTTAACTATTTTGAGAAAAATATAAATTTATTATTTTAATTAAAAATTAGTTTAAAATAAAACTTATAACTGAAATAAGAAAATTTTAAATAGTTCCAAATAAATTTTTTTTTTTTTTTGTTTGAAAGTTTTATGTATTTTATTAAAATAAATTTTATTATCTTAATAGACTAGTTTTTATTTTACAATGACTTTGTTTTAAATTTTTATTTTATGAAATATTAGTTTTATTATTTTCGTCATAAATAGTTAAACTATTTTTTTAGTACGTTAATAAAAATAAATTTATTATTTTAATGAAATGTTTTAATATCTAAAACCTACTTTTATTCTATATCTTTTATAACAAGAATTACAATTTTCAGATTTCTTAAATATTCATTCTACTATTATCATCATAAGTAATAAAAATATTTGTACTATTTTAATCAAAATTAAGTTTATTATTTTAATAAATATCTTTGTTCTAAAAATTTGTATTTAGAATTTATTTATTTATTTTTAATTTATATTAATAATTTGAATTAAGGTTTTCTTTAATTAGTACATTAAACATTTATAATTACTTATAATACTTTATTATCTAAAAACTACTTTTGTTCTAAGATTTTTATAACAATAATAAGAATTTTCATATTTTTAAAATCTTTATTCTATTATTTTCAACAAAATAATAATAATTTTTCTACTATAATCAAAATTATGTTTATTTTTAATACAGAATGTTATTTAAAAATTACTTTTATTACCAATTTTTGTAATAATGGTAATTTTATAATTTTTGTAATAATGTTAATTTTATATATTTATTAAACATTTATAATTACTTAAAAAATTTAACCATTTTTTATCCATAACAATTAACTCTATTATCATCTATAATAATCACATTTATTATTTTTGGGATAATTTTTTAATTTTCAAATCTTCACTTCATTTTGTTTTTTTTTAAGTCGTGTACACTTAATTACATGTTATAATTGTATTCATTTTTCTTAATTGTATTCATTTTTCTTTTTTAATTGTATTCATTTTTTTTAATTGTATTCATTTTTCTTTTTTTTTAAATCATCTTCATTTAATTTTTTTCGACAATAGATTATCTTGACATGTTATAAAAAAAATCATGTAAAAGTGTTTTCAGTGAAGACGACTTCACTTGACAATTTTTTTAAAATCATCTTTATTTCGCTAATATTTTTTTTCAAATCATTTTTACTTGATTTTAAAAAAAACAAGGTGAAGGCGATTTTTTTAAATCGTTTTCGATTTTTTTTCAAATTTTCTTTGTTTAAAAAATATTAACACACCCTTCACTTTGTATATATATATATTTTTAAAATAAATTTTAATTTATTTATTTTTTTCAAGTTGTCTTCACTTGAAACCATGCTTAGTTAATTTTTTTGTCATCTTGGTTTCACTAATCCCAAATTGCAACTAGAAAAGCACTTAAAAAAAGTCCATAAACAAAAAATGTAGTAAAAAAAGAGAGAGAGAGAGAGAGAGACGAGCATAAATAAAAACGAAAAAAAAAGGCATGGTTTTAAAAAATAATTAGATAAATACACTTTTTAAAATCAAGTGAAGACAACTTATAAAAATAAACGAAGAAAATATGATTAAAAAAAATTAAACGAAGCGAAGATAATTAAAAAAACTATCTAAAGTGAAGATGTCGTCACGTCACTTAGTTTAAATAAAAATGAATTAAAAATTATTTTTTAAAAAATTATACCAAGTGAAGGCATCTTTACCTCATTATTTTTTTTGTTAAATGAAGATGATTTGAACAAAAAATTGTCAAGTGAAGTTGTTTTCACTAAAAATGCTTTCATATGATTTTTTATAACATATCAAGATAATCTAATGTCGAAAAAAATTTAAATGAAGATGATTTGAAAAAAAAATTAAGACGATTTAAAAAATTACTCCTTTGTCTGATTTTTTTTTTATAATCAAGCGAAGACGACTTGAAAAAAGAAAATGAAGTGAAGATAATTTGCAAAATAAAAAATTATCCCAAGTAAAGGCAACTTCACTGAAAACGTCTTCACCTTTTTTTTAAACGAATACGATTTGAAAAATTAAATAAAATTGAGGACGATTAAAAAAAAATTGTACCTTCGCCTCATTTTTTTAAATCAAATGAAGACAACTTCAAAAAATAAATGAAGTGAAGACATAGAGACGAGAACAGAATCCAAATAGCAACTAAAATAATATTGTAAATAAATCAAACAAAGTGAAGGCATAGAAACGAAAACGAAATCTCAAATCATAATTGAAAATTTAGTATTAAAAAAAAGTTACACCTTCTCATTTTTTAAAATCAAATGAACATGACTAAAAAAAATAAAGTGAAGATGTAAAAACGAGAATGAAATTTAAATCGCAACTGAAAAAGTAGTATAAAAAAATTAAACAAAGTGAAGACACAAAAATGAGAACATAATCCAAATCGCAACTGAAAACGTAATATAAAAAAATTTTAATGAAGTAAAGATGCAGAAACGCAAAGCAAAGATGATTCAAGTTGTTTGTGTTTAAATCAAATGAAGACGATTGAAAAAAAATAAACGAAGTGAAAACACAAAAACGAGAGAAATCTAAAATGGAAAACTCAATATTTAAAAAATAAAACAAAAAAACTATATAGAAGGTGTCTTTTCAAAAGACTGTGTAAATCCAATTTATACAAAAGGCGTCTTTTGCCTTCACATGTGGATTAAATAAAAAAAAATAGGCACCTGTGCGTATGTGTGGTGAAGCACCATTGAAAAGTTGGTAAATATGAAATAAAATTGGGGAGGTGGGCATTTTAAAAATAATTTATTTTTTTTGTATTATTTAAAAAAAACCCTCTATAAATACACCCCTATTACATTCATTGTATAATCAATTAAGAGAGAAAGAAAGTTAAGAGCATTATTTTCTAACAATTCTTATCTCACGCTCAATAAGAAGAAACAATAACCAAGGTGCAGACAAATTTGAAATTTGTTTTATCAATCTCTGCTTTCTATATTTTTTTTATTAAATCTTTCATTTATTCATTTATTTTATAAGAAGCCTAGAAGAAGGAAGAAAAGATTCATAGAAGAAACAATATATTTTGAGGGAAAACAACTCATATTAATAGTACTAAAAAAAGAAAAAGAAATGGATTAATCATAGTCTCTATGTTTGAAGAGAAGATACAATATAGATAAACAAGTAAAGAGGAGCTCTATTTACAACAATATTAGGAGATCACAAAGGAAAAACCAATGAAAGACTAAAGATGAATTTCTTTTTCAGCCTGCTAATTCTTTTGCCCTATAATAGAAAACCTCAATGAAATGAAATAGAATGTAAAGAATATTACTTTCTTTTCCCTAAATTAAGTATAAAATTTTGTACTAATCGATTACTTCTTACTAATTCTCATTAACTTTATAACTAATAAATAATTAGTTTTTTTTTCAAATTTGAAAATATAATGTTCATTGTTAATAAATAAATAAATTATTGTAATTCGACAAAATTGAAAATGCAAATTGTGTGGAACAAGTATGTCATGTTTTACTTTCCACATTTATAATTTTACTTACGAAGGTAAAATTATAATTAAAGGTTGATACATATATCTACAATATTTATAGTTTCCCTTATGCAGAAGTATTGTAAGAAATAGTTATTAAAATTACTAACAACATTCTTTACTAAAGAATCATTTACTATTAGTCATGCTATGTGTAATTTTACTTACAACTATTGTATTGTAATTAAAAATGATTTTCAATAACGATTATTACTTACGAACTTTAAAAGTTGTAAGCAAAACATATTTTTATTTACAAAAATAAGGATCGCAAGTAAAAGATTCGTACTTAAAAAAATAAATTTGAAAATGTAAATTGTGTACGACAAGTGTGTCACGTATTACTTTCAACATTTATAATTTTACTTCTGAAGATAAAATTGTAACTAAAAATTTTTACATGTACCTACAATATTAATGATTTTCCTTATGTAAAAGTATTGTAATAAAAAGTCATTAAAATTACTAACAACATTCTTTATTTTTTCACAATATGTGTATTATAATTAAAGATCATTTACTATTACCCACGCTATGTGTATTTTTACTTACAGCTATTGTATTGTAATTAAAAGTAATTTTTAAATAACGACTATTACCTATGAACTTAAAAAGTTGTAAGTAAAACATATATTTACTAACGAAAATAAGGATCGCGAGTAAAAGATTCGTAATTAAAAGTTTAATTTCTTGTAGTGTGTATCAGCACACTAATATATGGTCTTGACATGCAGTCAGAAGTTACTTAATTCTGTAGGAACACAGTGGTAAATTTGGGCTTTCAACTCTATTACTTCATAATGTCATCTCCAAATTTATCAATCCGGCCGGTAAAAATACTGAGGCAAATGGTTTTCCAAAAAAGAATCCATTTATCTTTTGTTTTAACATGTCTGTGAGATCTAGTGATAATTTTAAGCTTAAGTATCTGACCATTACTCAAAAAATTTCTAAAAACTACATTCTAAGAACAAGAATTTTGTTGTATTGCAGCATCACTGATAAAGAATTGAATTGATGATTTGTTGGTGAAATCACAATGATATATATACATGTAATCCTAAGAACATAAATGATAACTTATATATAATTAAAAAATACAAAATATGAATATATAAAAATATAGAAGTATAGTATATTATAATATCTTATATATTATATATAGTGTTATATATATGATAATATAATTCCTTTCAAACACAAGGTGATAAATAAGAAGTTATCTTGAATTTGTCAGCTAAAATGTTAGCAAGTTGATTAGTAGATACAACATGAGTCAAATGAAGAATATCATGTTTGATATGTTAACAAATAAAGCGGCAATCAATTTTGATGTACTTTATTCGCTCATGCACTATACCATTATGAGCAACCTATACAGTACTCATATTGTCACAATAAAGAGTTGAGCTATGAGGAATAAAAAATCACATGTCTTGCAATAATCAACAAATTCATAAGAAGTTAGTTGTCGTATCTGTCATTGCTCAATATTCTGCCTTTGTAACAGAACGCGAAACAAGAGTTTGCTTCTTATTCTTTCAAGAAATTGAATTGATGAAATTACAATGATATATATATATGTACTCCTAAGAACACACATAAATGGTAACTTATAAACAATTAGAAAGTACAAGATATGGAAATACAAAAATATCAAAGTACATATAAGATATAATAATATAGTATAATATAATATCTTATATATTATATGAAGATATATTATATAAAGTGTTATATATATATTAACGATCAGGTGACCGTGTCACTGGAAATTCGACCTCAATTTGTTTACAGGCAAGAAGAGGTCACATCGAATCACAAGATATTACAGGCAAGAAGAGGTCACTGAAATTTGACCTCAATTTCCAGTGACCGTGCCACTGGAAATCTTGAACCATATATAAAGCTTTCAGATCTTCAATTTCTCTTCTAGGGTCTAATCTGGTGCATAGAAAGCAACCTACCCTACAAGAACTCAACTTGGTTGTTGGTGTTCATCATAGTTTGATGTACATCCATTGTAGTGCTTTTGTTTGATAAATATAGCTTTCAGGTTAAAAAGTTTTTAACATGCTATTAGATTAGAACTTTGGTTTTGATATAGACCAAGTTCAACTTATTGGTTATTGATGCAAAATGAAGTTGGTTATTGCTAGAGGCTAAGTTCTAGTTGGCATTTTTGTGTTTTCTATTTGTGTTTGGCTTTCTAAGTATGAGATGAGCTTCTGCATAGAGAATGCTAATGGAGTAATAGTAACTTGTATAAATTGTTAGGAGTTTATGTGATAAGTTTTTGGGTCAAATGAGTTTTAACAATTGACATTTTTTTTGTATATTATATGGAGTTATATTCAAATTAGTTGTATCTGTTTAATTTAGTTTGTACTGCAATGTTACAACAAGAAAAATGAAATTGGATTTATTAATTAAATTGTAGTGGTAACCAAAGACATTAATTCTTCCAATAACTTTGTTTAAGCCAAAATGGGCTTCCGAAGCCTGACCTAAAAATTGGGTTCACTAGGCCTTTTACTATCAAAGAGTGGACAAATCAAGTTAACCCTTGAAGACTAACTCATTTGAATGGTTAGACTCAGCATTCCGATGCAATATTTTCAGGAACAGGCTGGTAGCCCACCCAAAAGTTTGATATGTCGTTGTTTGGGCTAAGCCTGCAGCCCAATCCAATCTAAATAATTACTTCTTAGCCTTCACATATTTGTCATTAATTAAACAATTCTTTTTGTTTTTTTTTTTTTTTTTGTTATGTATAACTCGTTTGTATTCACTTACAATTCATTCATATTACAAAAGCTTCTTTTGCTTAAGTTCTAAGAATATTTTAAAATTTTATTTATTGTAAATAATTTCTTTGTCAAAACCCCCCATTATTGTAAAAAAATAATAATAATAAACAAATAGTAAAAAAAAAATCAAATAATCTAACTAGAAGTTGTTAGCTATATTTATATATGTATATATGTTTGTTTGTTTGTATGCATGTATGTATCAAGTAGTTTTAAACTTATAAACTAGAAAAAAAATTCTTTTTTCCCATATTTTAAAAGTTAGAATTAATTAAAAAAAATCACTTTCTTTGGATGTTTTCATATTTTTTAAAATTTTAACTAATAAAATTAGTAGTGCTTAGGGCATCAATAATGGTTAAAACCATAGTTTAATATATCATTCACATCATCATTTTATTAAACTCTTACTCATTAAACTATCTTTCACAATAATTTAAGTTTATTATATTGTATTAATTATAATATTTTATTTATAATATATATATATATATATATATATATATATACATATAACTTTTTAAATTTAAATAAAAATTATATTTTTATAATTATTTATTTAAAATATAAATTTTAAAATCATAAAATTAAAATAAATAAAATTTACAATAATTTTATTTTTATTTTAAATATATTTTAAATTTTTTATTTAAATGGGGACTGCCGTAGTAACGAGGGCACAACACCAATCACTCAATATCATTGAGCGATTGGTGGTAGATGCGTAATGGGGCCTCTGATCACGGATCATTTAGTAAACTCACATCAGACCATGTTGTTGATGCCCTTAGATGGTGGGACATCTACCCATGTTGGGCTTAGTTATTGAGGCCCAGACTAAGTTCAACCAGCATGTTGGTCAGGGCCAACAGATCTTTTGGGCCCAAAGTAGCACGAGGTACACATGTGAGGAATTCGATGCACACATCCTTCTAATGAATATGAGGTTGCAATTTATGTTGTCTTTTACTTTTTTATAGTTTGAAAATCATTTCTTAATCAAATTGCTTAAAAGAAATGTAAAACTGAGTAATGGGTAATCATAAGCATGAGAATGAAAATACCCTTCTATTATTTTTATATGAAAATCTCAAAATCTTTAAAATTTTCATTCTTCTAACTAAGATTGTTCCTTACCAAATAGTCTTTAAATTAATATGTTTATATTTATTAGATAATCTTTTCCTCATCTTTTAAAAATGACACCTCACGGAATTTTGCTAGCTTGACTACATTTCTAACCATCAAGATCATTAGTTCAAAATAGTTACAATGGCTTGTATCTGTCCACATTGTTTATTGGTTACAATGATAGTTCATTAGAATAAATGAAGATAATTTGATTGATCACTTCTCCATTAATGATTATTCCTTTTTATGAGTTAAACTAAGGTTTGAAATCAAGATTCAAATATATTCTATTCAATATTTGAGTCAAGCCTTTTAGTTATGATTGTAAGTTAAACTTATATGATATAATTCTCTGGGATTGATTTGAAGGTGAACTTTTGGGACTTTAAAATTTATATTTTGAGCAAGCCGAAGTAGATAAATTAAAAGTTATAATGAATATCAACCACAATGTTAAACAATTTGAGCGATACAACTTATAAGGATAATGTTGAATACACCAATGATGAACTAAATGAAAATTTAGGGTTTTAGTTATATGAGTAAGTTTTAAGCCCATGAGACCTATCAATTAAAACATCCAATTGAGCTAAGTTAGGCCATAAATCAATTAACATAGGTCAAATTGACACTTTCAGTTAAGTGTAGTAATTTATGTCATTGTGTTATAAGTGAGTCGTATTGCAAAAAAATTTGACTCATATATTATAAATTCAAATCTTACTCATTTATTAATGGAAAAAACACATTTTTGTACAAAAAGTAGAAATATTTACAAAATACTGGTATTTTCAGTTTTATACATATACCAAAAACTTAATATCAAAAATACTAGAAGCTATTAATTGACAACTATTAGTATAACATAAGTATATAATTGGTATAACATTAGTATATCATTTAACTTATAAACAATAATATAATATTAATATACAGTTAGTGCAACATAGGTACACAATGTTGTAAAAACTATTGATTAACAATTATTAGTATACCAAAAGTCGGTATATAATCAATATAACATTTAACTTATAAACAGTGGTATAACATTAGTATACATTTTATATAATATTAATTTACACTGTTATAAGAACTATTGATTAACAATTATTAGTATAATAAAAAGTTGATATACAATCAGTATAACATTAGTATAACATTTAACTTATAAACAATAATATAACATTAGCATACAGTTAGTTTTGTTCTCCTCTAGACAATCGGTACAATGATGTGACGGATAGCAAAGGAACCAACACTGACAAGTTTCAATTTTGTTCTCGTCTAAACACATAGTAGAGGGACCTAGACTAGCATCTCCACGGCTACCCTCATCGAAGGCTCAACGGCAATGGTAGTAACAGACTTATTCGTCAGATAATTGGCAATAGAGCTTCTTAAGAAACTAGCAAAAGAGAGTTTCTCGAAGACTCTTCGAAGTGGTTTAGAGTTTCTACAGCATGAATGTCTCCAAAAGAGAGTACATAACAAAGGATAAAACCATCATTACTGCACTCAAAGAAGCTCTAAAAGCCTCTATTCTCTCTCTACTAGCTCTCTCTATCTCTTTTTCTCTCAACTTCGGACACTGTGTGACCATGTAAGCCAAGCCTCAAATACAGCTCGAACGTCACCATTGGGTTGATATGCCCACCAAAAATAGCAGCAGTGCAATAGACAAGAATAAAGATCATGCTGGTCAAGCAGTGATTGTCGGACAAATATTCTCCGCTTAGCAGTAGACCAGCAAAGCGAAGAGCAACAAATCTTACAGATCTGAATAGAGATGACGAGTGAACAAGAAGAAGGGTAGCGCAAGTGGAGCTACAATTGGAAACAGAGCAAAATCTCAGCAGTGACTACAAATCCAAATTTCGTTGGATCTCCAAAACACGAGAACGTCAACAACCAGAAAATAGTCGATAACAACACTAGTAGCCAAAATGGCAAAGAACACAAGTAGATCTGAATCGTAGTTCAACTTTGTGGAGCAAAACAAGATAACGGAGAACAATGACAGTGTCTGGTTAGAAGGTTTTTCACTTTGGTGTTTCTTTGGAGTTTTATATGGTGTGTGGATCTGTTTGTTTTCCTCACGATGAAGAGGGACGAAGAAGAACATTACTATATATATTCCAGTATTTTTAATAATAATTAACAATATATGATTTATGCGTAATTAAGTACAAAAATGCACATATAATTATGTTATTAAGTTAATTTTTATAACATTTTCTATAATTTTCTTTTATTAATCGTGTCCAATTTGCAAACTTAAACCCGACCCGTGTAATAATCATGTCATTATTGTGCACCTATATATGATTTATTTAACTTTTTACAACATACATTTTAAAATTATATTTATAAAAAATATTAATAAAAATTTAAAACATAAATAATTTCTTAAAAATAAATTAAATTTTAAAAATTATATTGTCAAGTATTAATAATTACAT
>JAJIYU010011930.1:0-14919 GCA_030144865.1 Tinospora cordifolia
GTCACCCCCGGAAAATGGCCAATTACATACTTAAGTCTTCATCTTGGTGGAAATCCATACAAGGTGGGTTTTTGGGACCCAATGATACGCACAATAGAACGAAGAATTGCAAGCCGAAAAAGGAGTTACTTATCTAGAGGAGGAAGATTACTCCTCCTGCGTACGGTTTTGGAAGCAATGCCCACACACTTCCTGTCAGTTTTTAGGATTCCAAGAACAGTAGCAACCATCATTGAAAATCTGATGAGAAAGTTCTTATGGAACCATGAGGAATCAAAAAAAGGGCAACGCATGGTTCGATAGAAACAAATCAGTCAAGACATAAGTAAAGGGGGGTTAGGAGTGGGGGAAGTGATAAGGAGAAATTTAGCCTTGAGAGGGAAATGGTTGTGGCGGATGTTGGAGAAACCGAATGCCTTGTGGGCTAGAATTGTGCTCAGCATACATAGCTCAAAGGAATTTGGGATAGCAACAGGTGTTAACAGAAAATACAGCCATCGATCCCCTTGGAAAGATATATGCACAATCTACAATCAATTTAACCCATATGTAGTTTGGCAAGTTGGAAAATGAGACCAAGTCAGATTTTGGATGGATAACTGGTGTGGACAGGAGCCTCTAAGTGTAAAATATCCTAATGTTTAACATCTCCAATCAAAGATTTAGCGGCAATGGAGATGAACAAAGAGGTACAGAGATTTCGCACTGAGAGTAGTTGGAAAGCCACTCTAGGTGATTACAAAAGGGCTCTCATTGGAAAGGAGATAGACAAGGGTGCTAGATTAGAGGAGGACAAAGGGACAGAGGTGAGACGAAGAGGTTATGGTCGAAACCATAAAGAAGAAGGAAGAAAGAGTGGTAATGGAAAGATACAGAATGGTGGTCAGCAAGCATGGAAAGAATACAATTTCGATTCAAGATTTAAGACTTTTAAAGTTGAGGGGTCCACACAAGGAGATGAGGTTATAATATAGGAAAGGACCAGAACATCTACCTACATGTTATCTATGAGTAAATGTGATCTGGAATGGTTGATCACCGAAGCGTCACTCACGAAGAAGGCATCGAGAGATGGAGAGTTCAAGAAATTTAGAAAAGGAGATAAATACACTCTATTTATCGAGACCTATTCCAACACAAGGGGTAGCTTTATGAAGATAGCCAAGTTACATAGGGAGACTTTTCAGAACATTTACATCCCAGAAGACATTGAGTTAAATACGTGGAATAAGCTCACCCAAGCATTAGATGACATAGCACAGGAAGACAAAATGAACAGTCGCCAAGTGAAGACAAGGTCCCACATGTCCCAAGGTTGTTCCGTCAAACAGCAAGAGTCAGTTAATATAGAAGAGAAGATACGAGACAAGGAAGGTCCTAGGAATCATCGAAGCGGTATTGAGATGAGAAAGCCTACACGACAAAAACCAGACATCCGGTCTAAGAAATTCAAAGTCATAAGGCTCACAGATAGCTATAGCTGGGAAGAAGTGGAGGAGGAATTGTCTGAGGTTCTGGGAAGGGATTCACACTTGACGATGATTGATGCTGCCAGAGCACTAATACATAGCTGGAACGGTGAGGAAACGATCCGACTTCGAGGTCCACCACACCCCCAGTTCAGGACCGAAGTCCTTATAGAAGATTGGAATGACTTCGAGCTATAGGAACAATGCAAAATCACATGCAGAGATAGCTAGATAGGCATTGAAGGTATACCAACCGAGAAATGGGGGCTACCCTTCATCGAGCAAATAGTAGAGGAGTGTGGACGACTTCTAGATATAGCAGAAGATACTCTCAACAACAAATCAAAGGAACTAGCTTTCGTTAAAGTGAGGGGCTCTCATACTGGGTTCTTACCGATAGAGTTAGAGATTTACGATGATGACGGAGTCACTGAGCTACGGTTGTATGACCTTCAAAGGAAGTGGTGCCAGAAGGTGGAAGAAGCTAGAGAAAGGGATAGGAAGAGGGCGAAGAAGGTAGAGAAAGCCCAAAAAATGAAGAAGAGAGAAGGGTCGCTGGGCAAGGCGGAGCGACGGCGGTTGGAGGAGTTGAAGAAGACGGAGAAGGAGAATGATGATGACGTGACAACACAAACAGTGAAACATCATCGCTGTCTCACGAAAGTCAAACAAAACAGGGCTGTAAGTGAGATATGGTGCCGATCTAGCAGGATAAGGATGCAGACTCAGAGCAGGGATGACGTGCAAAGGAGGAGCAAGAAGAAACAGGACACTGACCAAAACGAGGCACCAGACTTCCCGCATCGGGTCGAGGACCCGAAACCCGAGTCGGAGTAGCAAGAACAGATGGAGCATGCTCACGAGTCCGAAGATGATGGGACTGGGCCGATGGATCGGGGACAACAGATCAAAGCGGGGCCCAATAAGGAGGGGCAGATACCCAAAGAGGAAAGAAGCCCGAGGAAGAACTTAGAGAGGCCGAAACTCAAAACGTATACTAGAAAGCAAGCCAATAAGGACATGAATGACAACATATGGATCGAACTAACAAGCCCAGATAAAGCCAAAAGAAAAGGAAAGGAGATTATCACATATTCCTCTGAGTCTGAAGATTACGTCCCAAAAACTCCTTTCTCCACTCCGAAGTGGCCAAACAAGGCAATTGAAGAGGAAGGTACAGGCCTAGATACGACAAGCACTGGAGATAGGCCCTAGAACCCAAAGGTACGCTCTATTATATGTTTCCTTCACCCACTAACGACGCGAGTGTCTACAAAACCTCTCCACTGAGGCACGAGAAGGATGGGGAACGAAACAGAGTGCTAGAAGTTGGCGAACACTCAAACAAAAATGAACTTGACAAGAGCAAACCGGAAGGGAATGAAGATTTTGGAGTGGACAGAGTGACTTGATTTTTTAAGGAGATAGACATAAAGCTCTTTCAGTAAGAGGATTCGGAGCAATGGACCAGGCAAGCTTTGGGTTTAGTGATCCTAATGAGGATATTTTCCTGGAATATTAGGGGCTTTGGTCCCGGCAAAAATGTTGCACGATCAGACGCTCAGTCCGAGCAACTTCACCCCAGATAATCACCTTCCAGGAGACCAAACAAACAAATCTTTCCCTAGAGATTATGGGTCTAGTGTGGAAGAAGAGATTCTGCAACTGGACCTCTATTCCCGCAAATGGCTCAGCAAGGGGTATTCTGGTAGCTTGGGACAGCCGTCAGATTACAGTCACTGATCAGTTCGTAGGCCGCTATTCTCTCTCGATACAAGTTCGCCATCCAAGCAATATTAGTTGGTGGTTTACCTCTGTGTACGGTCCCTGCTCCTCTAAGGATAAAGACTCTTTATGGGATGAACTGGCAGCTCTCTCGTCAATTCTATCGGGGTCGTGGTGTATAGGAGGGGATTTTAATGATATCAGGTGTATGGAGGAAAAGATCCACTGCTTGTCTTCGTCGCATGACATGAAGCAGTTTGATGATCTTATTAACGAGCTACACTTGAGGGATGTCAAGCTTCAAAATGCAATGTTCACTTGGTCCAACAACCGTGATCAACCAACTCTTTCAAGACTGGACCATTTCCTCGTAAATTCGGAATGGGATAATCTATTCCCAAACAGTCGCCATACTACCCTCCAACGTGACACTTCAGACCATTGACCAATTCAATTGGATACTCAACCGTGGCGGTGAGGTCCAACTCCTTTCAGATTTGAGCACTCCTGGATAGATAGGAAGGAGTTCGAGAATAACATGAAGGAATGGTGGAACAAGCCGTCTCACGGAAAATGGCAAGGATATAGATTCATGCAGAAACTCAAACAGCTGAAGCTAGATTTAAGATCCTGGAGCAAGAATTTTCGAGATACTGATGATTGCGCGAAGGAGATGTATCTAAAAATTCAGGAGCTAGACCGTAGAGCTGAACAAGGCCTTACCACACAGGGGGATAAAGAACTAAGAGCCAAAACCATGCAGGAGATAAATACCATTGAAAACAGAATCGACAGGGAGGTCAGACAGAAAGCTCGCATGAAGTGGGCCAAGGAGGGTGATACTAATTCGAGATTCTTCCATAGGCTGCTATCAATTCGGAGAGAAAGGGCTTTCATATCCACAATCAAAGATGTAGACGGAGTCATGATCGAGGAGGAGAAAGATATACAACAGCATATCATCACATATTACACAAACTTATTTTCTGATGGCAAAGGGACTAAATGGGCGATTGATGGGATAGATTGGAATCCCATAGCAGAAGAGCAGAAGGATTGGCTTGAGAGACCATTCATGGAAGAGGAGGCGAAGGAGGCGGTTTTGAGCTGTGAAGGAGAGAAAGCCCCAGGTCCAGATGGATTCACAATGCTCTTTTATCAAAAGAACTGGGACTTGTTGAAGACAGATATCATCCGAACCTTGGAAGAGTTTTATTCCACAAGTGTTATCAATAAATGTGTAAACGAGACATACATTCAATTGATCCCAAAGAAGACTTGCCCGAAGAAGGTGGAGGAGTACAGGCCTATTAGTCTGGTAACTATAGCTTACACAAAATTATCGCTCAAATCCTAGCAAGGCACCTTAGGGAGGTGATAGATGTTACAGTAGCAGAGAATCAAATGGGATTTGTAAAACAGTGTCATATTTTCGATGCTATCCTGACGGCAAACGAAGCGATTGAGGATTATAGAGTCAGGAAAAAAGAAGGTTTGGTGGTTAAAATTGACTTCTCTAAGGCTTATGACTCAGTTAGATGAAAGTACCTTCTTGATGTTCTGAAGAGGAAAGGATTTGGAGAGAGGTGGCACAAATGGATAACGGGATACTTATCCAAAGTTTCTTATTCAATATTCATGAATGGTCAGCCAAAGGGGAAGATCGTAGCCTCGAGAGGTCTTAGACAAGGAGACCCTCTCTCTCCTTTTTTGTATATTTTAGTAGCCGACAGCCTACATGGCATTCTGCAGTGGGCAAGGCAGTTCGGGCTCCAAGGCTTCGAGGTAGGAGGTCAAAAGATCTTTCTTTCCCATCTCTTTTACGCTGATGACGCCTTATTCTTCCTCAACAATGATCCGAAAAGCTGGGAGATGCTCCTAATGGCCCTAGAAAGTTTTTCTCTAGTTTCTGGTCTGAAGATAAATTTTCTCAAAAGCCAAGTGGCCGGTGTTAATATTAAGGACGAAAATATGGATCTAGCTCACAAGATCTTCGGCATTTCCATGTCCAAATAGCCTATGAAATACCTTGGTCTTCCGTTGAGGGGAAATCCTAGAAGAATCTCCTTTTGAGATCCAGTGATACAAACTGTCAAAAGGAGAACTGAAGGATGGAGATGTAGCTACTTATCCAAGGGTGGTCGTCTTCTTCTAATTAAAGTTGTCTTAGAGGCACTTCCGACATATTATATGTCAATTTTCCAAATGCCGAGTGCGGTTCAAAAGGAGTTGGATAAGGGCATTACGAGATTTTTTTGGAAGGCTGAGGGGGTTGAGAAGGCTCAAATGCTTGTCAAGTGGCAGCAAGTTTGCAGGACCAAGGAGGAAGGGGGATTGGGAGTAGCCCAACTAAAAATAAAAAATGACGCCCTGGCAGCTAAATGGCTCTAGAGATTTTCTAAGGCCCAAGACTAGCTGTGGAGCAAGATAATAGCAAGCATCCATGGGAGATCACAGAATGGCATGATGGCCGGTTTAAATGCTAAGGTCCCGAATAGATCTCCTTGGAAGTTCATCCAGTTGCTGACTCAAAGTTTATCCCTCATATCCAGTGAAAAATTGGAGATGGAAAGTGCGTCAAATTCAGGGAGGATGCGCGGTGCACATCTTCCGCACTTAAAGAGGATTTTCCCCAGCTGTATAGGATCGTTCAATGCCCAAAGGCCACCTTGTTTCAAAGTTGGGCGGGATTGAGGCAAATGATAATAATGGGGCATGGAATTTGGATTTTCGGAGAAACCTCAAAGATGAGGAGATTGAGGAATTGGCTACCTTACTCAACAAGCTTCAGTCGGTGCAATTTAACACACAGCCTGATTCTTGGCGGTGGATGAAGGACAAGTCTGGGCACTTCACGACGGGATCCTGCTATAACGCGCTATTAGCTGGAGAGGTGACCTCAACAAACAAGAATTTGGAGCCAATTTGGAAAGCTAAATTGCCTATTACATTTAAAATTTTGTCCTAGTTGATAATGCAAGGATGATTAAATTGCACTGCTCAAATACAGAAGAAATTCCCTAGCTATTATTTATCTCCATCTTCATGTTGTCTATGCAGGGCCGCTGAGGACGACGTTCGACATCTCTTTGGGGACTGCAAGGTTTTAAGGACAGTGTGGAGCTCATGGCAACAGGAACTTCCAGCCATGCCTAGACCCCACCATAGTACAAATGTTCATACTTGGATTTTAGATCATGCGGATCATTTGAAGAGCTACTGGTTGTTGATGCTTTTTGCAATATGGGTTGCAGTGTGGGAGGCAAGGAATAGTAGTATCTTCCAGAATTTTGATATCAATGTAAATAGAATAGTGGAAAGATCGCACTTGATATTTGCAACCTGGGTCTCTTTTGGAAAACTGGGGCTAGGATATTCTTTTAGCGACTGGATGATCCGGTGGGCTCCAATTTTGTACTCTCTGTAACAAGGGGATCTGGGTTTTTTTTATGTACTTTTTGCACTTAGGCGTTGGACATCTCGTCCTTTTAATATAATTATGTTTTCTTTCAAAAAAAAAATCTTAATGTTTATCGATTAAGCAATAGGAAGCAGGCCACAGTTTTAGATTTAAGAGTGGAATCTATAGTGTGGAAGGAAGGACACAATGAAATTGGAACCTTCATATAACCAGCAATGTTAATGAAACCATAATGGAGGAGCTGGGGGACTTGCTTCACACCCTAAACAACTTTCAGCCCAACAACAGAAGTGCAGAAGACAAGCTTTGCTGGACACAAGACCAAAGCAGAAAATTCAAAATCAAATCCTTCATGAGACAACTGAATGGCCAGCAAATTGGACTGCAACAATCATCTATGGACTTTATCCGGATGGCAAAAGTGTCAATGAAGGCTAGAATCCTAATGTGACTCATCCATCTGAATAAGCTGAAAACTGCTGAAAATTTACAGAAAAGACTCCCTCATTTTACTTTGAACCCGTCTATATGCATTCTATGCAGGAACCATGAGGAGACAACCCAACATCTGATGGCGGAGTGTGACATGGTGAAATCGGTGTGGCAACAATGGAGGCAGATTCATCCGGCCCTCATTTCTCCTGATTCTCAATCTTCGTTCTGCATTCCAAAAAGGGGCATTGAAGGACATATCAGACCATACTAGAAGGTGGTGGTGGCAGCCATATGGTATACCATCTAGGAAGAAAGAAATTCGAGACTGTTCATGGAAAAATTGAAATCTGAAAGGTTGTTAAGGGAAAGATCAAACATCTTGCTTGCAACTTGGATATTTAGCAACAAATTAGATTTAAAGTACTCTTTTGGGGAGTGGTTATGTAAGGGGGGCAATATATTACATTCACTGTAGTTCAATTTCTTTTTCTTTCAGTTTTGTATCCTGGATACCTCATCTAGCGGACTCTGCTTCTTTAGCCTGTAATCCTCTTTTATTATTAATATAATCTTAGTTTCTGTTTCAAAAAATAAATAAATAAATAAAATTATGCAAATATAGTTCCAAGAAAAAATAAGGGCTTTGAGCTCTGGAGATACCGCAGAGAAGATCAATAGCATATCCTCATTTAAATTGAGAGCTTGAAGCATATTCTGAAGACATTTCTGAATTATGGACACCTTAAGCTTGATTGGATGATTTTCTTCAATCTGAAAAAGGAAACAGGACACTGAAACTGTGAAAAGGAGAAATAAAAAAGGAAGATGATAAAAAGAACAAACATAACTAAGGAATTCACTTTAGTTATTTAATGACAATAAGTTTTGTGGTAATACCTCAAACAATTGCTCAACATCTTTCAATCTAGACATTGTATCATGTAACTTAACACAAGTGTGGCCAAAATCTGCATGATCCAAAGAACAGACCTGAACAGCAACGGAAAATTTCTTATTTGAGCAAATATGGCACATATATAAATCATTAGTAAATCAGAAAGATCGCTAGTAATGGGGGAAAAGCACAAATGCACACAGAAACATGATAAAAAAGCAAACTTATGAGTAGAATAAAACAAAGCAGTATACCTACTATTCAAAGTCAGCTTTGTTTTTATAACAAATCAAAGTAAACCAATAAGCAGTTGATGCAGTTTCTGAAGAGGTGGCTTTCGAATCTAAAGGGTCAAGGTTCAACTCTTCCCACTGCCTCACCCTTGGGCCTGATGGGAATTAATGGATCAGGAACAGGCCTATACCTCCATGAGAGTGTCATATGGTGATGGAGCTTGTTACTTTAAACAAGCCAAACAAGCAAACACTGCAACTGGTTTGAATTATACTGTCTAAAGTGGGTCTAATTTTAAACCATTTTAAGGATTGTCCATGAATAGAAAAGAAGATAACAAAAAGAAATGGAAGGAGCACTTCCTTTTACATCAATTCCTTGAGATAGTGGAATTGCAATTAGAACCACAAATTCTTTAATAAACTTTTTTTATGATGAACTTTTCTACAAGCCTTGCACTTTTAAAATTTTCAAAGACCTCCCCACAACTTATATTACTAAATGCCCATGTAGTTTGTGAGAAAAATCAAAGCACCTAAGCAATGTAGTAGCGAGATTAGATGATATAGAGAAAAAGACATGAAAATTTTCAATCTTATAGAATTTATGGTCCAAAACAGTCTCAAATGGTAAAACAAGATTTCTACAGCTGCTCAAAACATATGGTACAACGCTTTTGAGACATTGATGCAGCCTACAACAAGACAAAAACAACTTAAGAAAAATAAGATACATCGAACTAGGAACATCCTACTGGCTTGCAAATTGCAACTTGGAATCAAAAGCCAATTAACCAAAGAATATAAGATACATCGAACTAGGAACATCCTACTGGCTTGCAAATTGCAACTTGGAATCAAAAGCCAATTAACCAAAGAATAGTACCAATCGACAAAAATGTTAGAGCAGATACACAAGAAAACTGAAAAATTACAGAAAGACATTTTTGTAGAGAGGAAAAAAAAATATTTCCTAATAAAAACATAAAAACATAAAATAAGATGCTTACCTCCATCGCCAAATTTTCAAACCAGTCCTTCAAACTTGCATCTTGTACTTTCCATGAAAGCATCTAGAAAACATCAATAAACAGAAGCACATAAATGAAGAAAGCAAATTAATCTATTTTTTGTGGGAAATGACAAACGGAATCCAACACAATGTACTTGGAAAGGAAAATCTTGCCCAAACGATCATGGATGCTACTAGAACCTAGCTTTTTACTACACGTTTTGAAAGAGGTAAACTTAACCAACTAAATGTCTTAGTGAGCTTGTATGTTGGCTAAAAGTGACAATTCATATCATCATGTCATAAACGGGTCATGTCATAAACAGATGTCTCATATATTACAAATTCAAACTCAACCCATTTATTAATTGCGTCAAATTTGCAAACCGGAACCCAACCCATTTATTAACCGTATCATAATCGTGTACTTGTATATAACCTATTTAACTTTTTATAAGTAATTTTTAAAATCATTTGTGATAAAAAATATTAATATAAATACAAAACATATTAAAATGAAATTAAATTTTCTAAAATTATTTTTTAAAAGAATAAAAAATTATATTAGCAATACATTAATTTTAAATTAACTTATTTATAATATGTCTCTTAACTTATTAATAATCGTGTTAAATGGGTTATTTTCGACTTTAATAGGTTAACATGTTTATAACTCGAACTTTAGCCATATTTAATTGTGTTCAACCCATTTTGACCCAAACTCATGTTTGCTAAGCCCAAATATATTAAAAACATGTCATGTTCGAGTCAGGTTATCATGTCATGTCACAAATTGTCACCCTTAATATTGGTTTAACTACTCCCAAGGATTTCATCACAATTTTTAGAGGATTCAAATTTAATAGAAACTAGGTGCATAAAAAGAAAAAAAAAAAAAAAAAAAAAGAGAGAGGATGAACGGAGATTTCGAACTGAGAGTAGCTAGAAAGCCCCTCTGGGTGACTACAAAAGGGCTCTCACTGGAAAGGAGCTAGACCAAAGAGTTAGAATGGAGGAGGAAGAATGGACAGTGGTGAGACAAAGAGGTTATGGTCACAATCATAAAGAGGAAGGAAGGAAGAGTGGAAATGGAAAGATACAGAATGGTGGTCAGCAAGCATGGAAAGAATACATTTTCAACTGAAGATTCAAGACATTTAAAATCGAGGGGTCCACACAAGGAGATGAGGTTATTATACAAGAAAGGACCAGAACATCAACCTACACATTATCTATGAGTAAATGTGATCTGGGATGGTTGACCACCGAAGTGTCACTCGTGAAAAAGTCATCGAGAAATGGAGAGTTCAAGAAATCTAGAAGAAGAGATAAATATACCCTATTTATTAAGATTTATTCCAACACAACGGGTAGCTTTATGAAGATAGCCAAGCTACATAGGGGGACTTTTTAGAATATTTATATCCCAGAAGACATTGGACTAGATACGTGGAACAAGTTCATCCAAGCATTAGATGCTATAGCACAGGAAGACAAAATGAACAGTTGCCAAGTGAAGACAAGATCCCACATGTCCCAAGGTCGCTCTGTTAAACTGCAAGAATCGGTCAATATAGAAGAGGAGATACGAGATAAGGAAGGTCCCAGGAATCATCGAAGCGATATTGAGAGGAGAAAGATTATACAACAAAAACCAGACATCCGGTCTGGGAAATTCAAAGTCATAAGGCTATCAGATAGCTACAGTTGGAAAGAACTGGAGGAGGAATTGTCTGAGGTTCTGGGAAGGGCTCCACACTTGACGGTGATTGATGTTGCCGAAGCGTTGATACACAGCTGGAACGGTGAGGAAACGTCCCGACTTCGGGGCCCTCCTCACCCCCAGTTCAGGACCGACATCCGTATAGAGGATTGGAACGATTTTGAGCTGTGGGAACAACGAAAAATCGCATGCAGAGATAGTTGGATAGGCATTGAAGGAATACCAGCCGAGAAATGGGGGCTACCTTTCATCGAGCAAATAGCAAAGGAGTGTGGAGGGCTTTTGGATATAGTAGAAGATACTCTCAGGAACAAATCCAAGGAATTAGCTTTCGTTAAAGTGAGGGGTTCCATAATGGATTCCTACCGGCCGAGTTAGAGATATACGATGATGACGGAGTCACCGAGCTACGACTGCATGAACTTTAAAGCAAGTGGTGCCATGAGGTGGAAGAAGCCAGAGAAAGGGATAGTAAGAGGGCGAAGAAGCCAGAGAAAGCATGGAAAATTAAGAAGAGAGATGGGCTGCCGGGGAAGGCGAAGCGACGGCGGTCAGAGGAGCTGAAGAAGACGGAGGAGGAAGATGACAATGATGTGACAGCACAAACAGCGAAACATCATCGTCGCCCTACAAAGGTCAAACAAAATAGGGTGGTAGGTGAGGTACGACGCCAATCTAGCAGGATAAGGAAGCAATCCTAGAGCAGGGAAGACGTGTAGAGGAGGAGCAAGAAAAAGCGGGACACTGACCAAAACAAGGCACCAGACCTTCCGCATCGGGTTGAGGATCCGAAACCCAGTACGGAGCAGCACGAACAGATGGAGCAGGCTCATGGGCCCAAGGATGATAGGCCTGGGCTGATGGACCAGGGACAGCAGATCGAAGCGGGACCCATTAAGGAGGGGCAGATACCAGAGAGGAAAGAAGCTCGAAGAAGAACTTAGAAAGGTTGGACCTTAAAACGTATACTAGAAAGCAAGCCCATCAGGACAGAAACAATAACATCTGGATCGAACTAGCAAGCCCAGATAAAACTAGAAGGAAATGAAAGGAAATTATCACTTATTCCTCTGAGTCCGAAGATTACGTCCCAGAAACTCCATTCTCCACTCCGAAGTGGCCAAACAGAGCGCTCGAAGAGGAAGGCACAGGCCTAGATACGATCAACACTGGAGAGAGGCCTAGAACCCAAAGGTATGTTCTATTATCCGTTTTCCTTTACCTACTAACGATGCAGGAGAGTACAGATATTCACAACAGAGGTATGAGACGGAAGGGGATCGGAACAGAGTGCTAGAAGTTGGTGAACACTCAAACAAAAACGAACTTGTCAATGGCAAACCGAACGAGAATGAGGATCCTGGAGTAAATAGAGTGGCTTGATTTCTAAAGGAGATAGACATAAAGCTCTTTCAATTAGAGGATTCAGAGTAATGGGTCATGCAGGTTTTGGGTTCAGAGATCCTAATGCGGATTTTTTTCCTGGAATATCAAGGGCTTTGGTCCCCAAGAAAAATGTTGTACGATTAGACGTTTGGTTAGAGCAACTTCCCCCCAGATAGTCACCTTTCAGGAGACCAAAAGAACAATTCTTTCCCCAGAGGTTATGGGTCAAGTGTGGAGAAAGAGATTTTGTAACTGAACTTATATCCCCGCAGATGGTACAACAGGGGGCATCCTGGTGGCATGGGATAGCCACCAGATTAAAGTCATTGACCAGTTCGTTGGCCGTTATTCCCTCTCGATACAAATCCAACATCCAAACAATATTAGCTGGCGGTTTACTTCGGTTTATGGTCCCTATTCCTCTAAGGATAAAGACTCCTTCTGGGATGAGCTGGCAGCTCTCTTGTCCATCCTTGCGAGACCGTGGTGTATAGGAGGAGACTTCAATGCTATCAGGTGCATGGAGGAGAAGATCCATTGCTCGTCTTCGTCATACAACATGAAGCAATTTGATGACCTTGTCAATGAGTTGCATTTGAGGGACGTCGAGCTTCAGAATGCAAGTTTCACATGGTCCAATAATCATGATCAAGCAACTCTATCAAGGCTGGATCATTTCCTCGTAAATTCAGATTGGGAAAACCTATTCCCAATTTTTTGACATACTACCCTCCAACGCAGCACATCAGATCATTGGTCAATTCAGTTGGATACTCAACTGCGGCGCTGGGGTCCTACTCCTTTCAGATTTGAGCATTCCTGGATGGAAAGGAAGGAGTTCGAGAACAATATGAAGGCATGGTGGAACAAGCCGTCTAATGGAAAATGGCAAGGACACAAATTCATGTAGAAGCTCAAACAGCTGAAGTTAGACTTAAAAACCAGGAGTAGGAACTTTCGGGATGTTGGTGATAGTGCGAAGAAGGAGCTGTCCCTAAAAATTCAGGAGTTAGACCATAGAACAGAACAAGGCCTTACCACGCAGGGGGATAAAGAATTGCGAGCCAGAATTCTACAAGAGATAAATACCATTGAAAACAAAATCGACAGGGAGGCCAGACAGAAAGCTCGCATGAAGTGAGCTAAAGAGGGTGACACTAATTTGAGATTCTTTCACAGGCTGCTATCAATTCGAAGGGAGAGGGCATTCATATCCAAAATCAAAGGAGCAGACAGAGTCATGATCAAGGAGGAGATAGACATACAATAGCATACCATCACATATTACACAAACTTATATTCTGATGGCAAAGGTCCAAAATGGGCGATTGATGGGATAGATTGGAACCCCATATCAGAAGAGCAGAAGAATTGGCTTGAGAGGTCGTTCATGGAAGAGGAGGTGAAGGAGGCGGTGTTTAGCTATGAAAGAAAGAAAGCTCCAGGTCCAAATGGATTCACAATGCTCTTTCATCAAAAGAACTAGGACCAGTTGAAGGCAAACATCATCCTCACCTTGGAAAAGTTTTATTCCACGGGCGTTATCAATAAATGTGTAAACGAGACATACATACAATTGATTCCAAAGAAGACTAGCCCAGAGAAGGTGGAGGAGTATAGACCTAACAATTTGGTAACGAGTTTATATAAAATTATCGCTCGCATCCTAGCGAGAAGCCTTAGGGAGGTGATACACATTACAGTAGTAGAGAATCAAATGGGATTTGTAAAACGACGTCACATCTTTGATGCTATCCTGACGGTAAATGAGGCGGTTGAGGACTACAGAGTTAGGAAAAAAGAAGGTTTGGTGGTTAAAATAGATTTCTCTAAAGCTTATGATTCAGTTAGATGGAAGTACCTTATTTATGTGCTAAAGAGGAAAGGATTCAGAGAGAGATGGTGCAGATGGATAACGGGATGCATTTCCAAAGTATCTTACTCGATATTCATGAATGGACAGCCAAGGGGGAAGATCACAGCCTTAAGAGGTCTAAGATAAGGAGACCTTCTCTCCCCTTTCTTGTACATTTTAGTAGCCGACAGCCTATACGACATCCTACAGAAGGCAAGGCAGTTCGGGCTCCAAGGCTTCTAGGTAGGAGATCAAAAGGTCTTTCTCTCACACCTTTTCTACGCTGATGACGCATTATTTTTCCTCAATAATGACCCTACAAGCTGGGAGTTGCTTCTATTGGCCCTAGAAAGTTTTTCTATAATTTCTGGCCTGAAGATAAATTTCCTCAAAAGCCAAATGGCTGGTGTTAATATTAAAAGGATGAAGATATGAACCTAGCAAATAAGATCTTCGGCATCCCTGTGTCCAAATGGCCCATGAAGTACCTCGGTCTTCCGTTGGGAGGAAATCCTAGGAGAATTTTTTTTTTGGGAACTAGTGATACAAACAGTCAAGAGGAGAATTGAAGGGTGGAGAAGCAGCTATTTATCCAGGGGTAATCAAAGCTGTCTTGGAGGCTCTCTCGACATACTATATGTCAATTTTTTATACGCCGCTGCGGTTCAAAAGGAGTTGGATAAAGGTATTAAAAGATTTTTTTGGAAGGCCGAGGGGGTTGAGAAGGCTCATATGTTAGTCAAGTGGCAGTAGGTTTGCCGATCT
>JAJIYU010011931.1:0-14926 GCA_030144865.1 Tinospora cordifolia
TCTTTCTTCTTCTTTCTTCTTTCTTCCTCTCCCATTTTTTGCTTCCCTCTTTGGTTTCCTTTCTGGATGATGAGTGAAATGAGGAGAGTGGATGAGATGAGAATAAGGCGAGGGTATTTATAGCATTTGGTTTGGGGTGGGTCCCACCACAAAACCCAAATTGTCAATATGCATTATCCATTCCAACTCATCACCATTATCCACTTTATTGTATATATATTTTCATTTATTTATTCTTTCCCAATCCAATCATCACATATTATCTCTTGTTTATATATAAACACACCAAATCATTTTTTCAATGCAACAAACCTCACCTTTATCTCACCATATTTATAATAGCCAATTTGAATAAGATAATATCTCCCAATTTTTTTTCCTTATCATCCACATCACCCATCATATTAATAATAAGTCCAATTTTAATGAGATAATTTCTTTTCCACTCTATCCATGCAATATTAAATAATTTCATTTCATGTTCCATTTCATTAACTTATTTTTCTCCATCATCTAATAAGCTCTCATTAAATAATTATTATCATTATAACGATTATTATATATTATTTTCATTTAATACACTCATAATTAATATAATTTTCGTGAAATCATGTATTTTCATTCATAATTCATTAATTTATACATAAAAATACATGTCAATTTGTCGATTCAATGTCCAAAACTACGTGTCGTTACATACATGTCAAACCTGTTGACTCCATGTCCAAAAATACAGGTTGTTACAAACTAAGACATAGAAATGCAGCTGGAAGTGAAGATAAGCAAAAGTAAGTTTTACACAATCCTCTAAATGTAGTAGTGACACACATGTCAAAGTCAAAATATTTACAATAGTTTCCTTACTACCTATACATCATACTAACTCCCAAAATAATGAATTGCATAGATGTTAGTTGCACTACATACTAATTATATTATATATTTTTTGCATTAATTTAGTAGAAAATAGGTTATATTTAGTTCTAATTGGGGGCACAAGCATTTATAGGATCATGCATGCATTTACATACATTAGAGAATTTTAATTTAGTTTTTATATATTTATAATTGTGATTTAATGTCCGAGGAAGGCCTTCTATTAATTGTGTAGGTCTAGAACAATTGGAAACATGTCTATACAAGGGAAAAAGGGAAAAAGGCTTTAACATTGCAGAAATCTAGAAAATGGTGAAGGAAGAACACATCTGGATCAAGCAGCCAAGGCCCAACTCATGCAACAAGCTTAACACGGTCAGGCCCAACAACAACTTGTGCATGAGTGAATTCGGTGGGCAAAACAACTAAAAGGCAGGCGCAGAAGTGGAAAATGCAATGGCACAATGTGTGAATTCGTTGAACAAAGAGGCACATGATTGGAAGAATGATACATAGAAGCGCAAAGAAGAATTCGTGAATTTGGTGAATGGGTGATTTTCGGTTAAATAGAGGGGCATGACTAGAAAATTGAGACACAAGAGTGCAAAACGCATGAAGATTTCGGTGAGCCACGCAAGATCGTGGCCTTGTTATGGTGGATCGTGATCCTGCGATGGAACTTGGCGTAGATGCATGTGGATTTACAGATTTTTGGGGATGTTCGTAAAACCATGGTTTTGTGATTAGGTTTATTAAATTAAGGTTCCGTGTTATGTCTAATTAGGGTTTTACAGGTCTTTTTAGGAAAACACAATAAATAGACCATTGTATTAGGTTTTAATTATTATTCATTTTTTTATTCGAGTAGCGGTAGATGGCCAGAGAATAGAGAAGAGCAAAATAAGGGAGAAGACGAAGAACAAGATCACATCTATATAGTATGATATTTGATTTGTTTAATCCTTTGTGTTGTGAACTAGTCACGATGTCAAGCTAAGTTTTCTTAATTTCTAGGATGTAATTTCATCTGTAGGAACTTTTGATTCTAATTTTCAATTAATCTATTCTAATATTTTGTTTTTTATTCTATATGATTAATGTTTTTTATCTACTGCCATGGATAGATTAATTTCAGATTGTTAAACTAACTCAAGAGAGAGGTTTAGCAGTTGGATAATCAAAATATAGACCTAGAACAATCAATTGAGTAGAAAGTTGTTAATTCTTTAGGATGTTGCACATGAATTAAGATTTTAATGTATTAGTTTATTGATTATACGCCTCGGGAGGGGATATTAGGCAATTTGACTAATAGGTATTAAGGCGCCTCAGAAGAGAGTTTTAGTGAAAGTCCTATAACCTACAGAATTAAAAATCAAATTAATTGAAATAACAATTGAGGGGGAATACATGAGATTTCACAATCCTAGATATTTAATTCATATAGTTTTACATCCAACACTCGCTTGTTGTAACAATTCGTATTTTTGGACATTGAGTCGATGGGCTTGACACATATTTTCATGTTTAAATTAATGAATTATAAATGAAAATACATGATTTTATGGGACTTGTATAAATAATGATGGTAATAATAATAATGTAAATGCATTAATTAATGAGTTGCTTAAGAAAAAAGATGAAAGAAAAGAATTAATTGCCATATATATATATATATAAAGATTAATTAAAGGATGAGCTGGTTTGAGAATATATAGATACATACATACATATATACATATATACATGATAAGGATGGCCTAGTTGGATAATGGGAAAAAAAAACGAAAATGAGAAAATGAGAGGATAATATGGTTGAGGTGGAATGGATGAGATAAGAATGGAAAAGCCATTTTTGTTGGCTTATTTGGATGCATGGGACCCACCAAACACCCCTAATAAAGCCTTGCCCTCATTTCACTTCTTTGCTGAACAATTCCATCTAAGAGAAAATTTGAGAAGAAAAAGAGGAGAAATGAAAATCCAAGAGAAAGGGGAAAAAGAAGAAAAGAAAGAAAATGAGAAAGAAAATGAAGAAAAAAAGGGAAAGAAAATCTACTCGCATTATGCAAATCCGTCATTTTGGGTAAGTTCATTTTACCTATTTTCAATTCGAAATTATTATGAAAGTTATGAATTACAGTTGTTCTAGTGTAATTTTCAATAAAAGTGTTAGCAAATTGTATGATCCAAAACTAGGCTGTATTTTCACTAGGAGTAAAACTATACAATATATACCACTGTGTTTAGATCAACAAGTAGAACATAGATACATAGTTTATTTGTACCCATTTAGGCCCTAAGAATTTATATGATAATTAGAAGTCAACGCATAGGGGGTATACCTGTTAACACTGAAATCTTAGTTGGCGAGTATTGAAATGTCCAAAATGAAATTTTGAACTCAATGACAATAAAATTAGGTTTTTTTGGAGGTTAATTGGTATATTAAATTTGTATTTATACAATTTGAGGATTAATGAATAAAATATATATATATATATATATAAAGCTATATAATATTAAATAATAAGAAAAATGTTATATAATGTTATGTGTATGTATACACACACACACACACACACACAATGTTATATAACATTATAAAATACTTACTGGGAAAATGTGTAACACGGTAAATAATTAAAATTTTCCTATTTACTGTATTGAATCGCCTAATTTATGAAATGACTAGTCATTGTATACTAAAAGTGGGACACATGTTGACAGCATAAAGTTTTGGTATCTTGGGTCAATATGAAGGGTTCAATTGTACCAATTGACCTTGTTAACCACGTTGACCCTATTGATCATACAGGCCAGCAAGTATTAGACTCGGTTAGCGTTGACTGTATTAACCAAATTGACCAAATCTATAAATAAATCACAATTGACTGAGTCAGTCATTTCATTGATCAAGGATCATAAAGTTAAATTTGAGCCAAGTTTCATGTAGATATTAAGAAACCACGATGATTATGCAAGATCAAACGCTAGCGGGACGCGATTGGTTACGAAAGGATTACCGAGAGTTGAGCATCCTTGTGAGTAGTATTTTCTAATTTATCACTTAACTTGTTATTCTATTCATAAATGAAAATATTATTACATATTGGAATGCATTTACAATCTTTAAATGGGTTTAAAATGAAAATGTGCACTAAATCTCAAGGTTCAGGTGCAGGTTAGGGTATTAGATGTGATAGATTATTGAGGACCAGAGGTCGTCATACCTGGGGATACGTTCTATGCAAGTCTATCAATTGGCTCCCCTATTGAGGATCTGAGGCCGCCATACATGAGGTATGAGCTGGTAGATCCTTATGATATAATATGAGAATATGTCAAACTGTTGGATACACCCGCTCGAGTGGATTTATTATTACCTTGTAGGCTATTGAAAACTTTGACATATGTTTTTAGCATTAAAATCATTTTCAAAATGAAGGTGAACGACTACATTGTAGATTTAGCATTCGTTAACTATTGCATTCATTTGCATTATTATTATTGTGCATGTATACATGAAATTGTTTTATAGAATTTATGTTCTAAGTTACAGATTAGAATACATTACTCATAGAGCCACTGTGGACAAATTAGCCTACTACTCTAACATTTCAAGTTCTTCTACTACAGACAAAGGCAAAAAAGTGGTCATCGTGTAGTGCGCATTTCTTTTATTTTGATAGGTTTCTTCACGTGGTTCATTATTTTGAGTGTTAGTATGATGTATAGGGGGTAAAGAAACCATTGTAAATATTTTACCTTAGGCATTTCCACTACTGCTACATTTAGGGGACTGTATATAGTTATTTTTTGTTTAACTTAAAAAAAAACTCAACTGCAATTATTTGTTTAGGTACTTCCACATCTCTAATTATTACTCTAATTGTGTTATCTATGGTGTGTGCAAGAGGCTTAACAGTGTCTTTGATAAACTTGGTTTGTGAATGGGTTTGTCATAACACTATGTTGGTCGGTTCGTCTTTCTCCCCAGGGAAGGGGTCCCGACACCTATTTTTAATTTGCTTTTGATTTTCTTAAGTTTTTAACATTCAACTTCATTCTAAGCCTTAATAAAATTGATACTGAAATTAAATTATGATTTAAGATTAATAACCATAAACTGTTTCCTGAGGACAATATCCAATTGTTTACCATGTATTACTATTGTGATTATGTGCACTTGTAATGATCTCAACAGTAGAGAACTTAGGAAAATAAATAGAGAACGCAGCACTGCGCTATAAACACCTTTTTGCCTTTGTCTGCAGAAGAACTTGAAATGTTAGAGTAGTGAGTCAATCTGTCCATAGCGCCTTAATGAGTAATGTAGTCTAACCTATAACTCAAAATAAGAATTTCATAAAACAATGTTATATATGCATGAACAAATAATATTATGCGAGTGAATACAATAGTTAATGAATTTTAAATCTACAATGCAGTTGTGTACCTTTCATCTTGAAAACAGTTATAATGATGAAAACATATGCCAAGACTCTCACTAGCCTCCAAGATAATAATAAATCCACTAGAGTGAGCTTACTTGATGGTTAGGTGTATTCTCATACAACATCATAAAGATCTGCTAGCACATACTGTGACACCTGGCTCCCGGTATCTCTCTCTACTTGACAAGTCGTCAGGGCCGCGCGAGGAGATGGCATTCCCATTTGGCGGGGACACCAGACTCGGGTCATTCACCGATAACCGAAAGCCACATGATTCTTTCTCTTTTTATCTATCTCATGCTTCAAAAATTTTCCTTCAAATAAATTATGAAATCAATTTAAAACACACAGTGTTTTTTCAAATACAAGTTTTTATCAGCAAAATGAGATTCATTAAGAAAATGCAAGCAACAAATTGAAGTACCAACAAATTCAACATGAAAATATAGTTCAGAAAGAAATGCAATAAGGCCTATGGCCAAGTTTGATACATGCCAAAATTTACAAATAAGATAGTTTAAAAGATGGGGGCACATGCCTAGTTTAAATCATTTACAGTAAAATGACAAAACATTAAACTAAAAGTTGTGACAACCTTCCTATGAGGTCTCACCCAACATGATAGGCTCGCATGATTGGTCACTCATGCAGTATCAATGATCACCTATAATGAAATAATGGGGTGAGCACGAGAGCCCAGTGGATCATCCCTACATATCACTAGCATTATACAAACTAGAATACACAATATGCAAACACTTTCATTACATTAGGGCATTTCAAACACTTTATTGGTCAATCCGTTGAGTTTCGAAGACCGAAAGAGCTCTACTTTAGGTGTCCCCGTGTGGTTCAGGAGCAAATCCGGGGGCAATGCTCAAGGGTCGATTACCTTTCGAGACCACAATCTAAGGAGAGTAGTCCTGGGTGACTCACAGTTCGACAGATCAATTTGCTGTCGCAGCCAACTTGGGTGGGACACCCACGATGACGTTATGCAGCCTATCATTGTCCCGGTACGTGGAGTTATTAAATCTTAATTTAATCTTCTTTAGTTGCACATTCTATTCCAATTCATAGAAATTCAATACACCAAATGAATCGAAGTAAATCATATAGATACAACCATTTTTCATGAAAAATAATTCCTCAACTCATAATCCATGTGTATTATCAAGGCAAATAAGTAAATATCATGGTTTCTCAACAATCCATTCCAAACAAGATCAATCAAGTAAGTCTTAGCATGCCTCTAAATACATATTAAGCTAAACAAGCATCATGTTATGCATTCAAAATTTTAATAATACTGGTGAGTAAGGAAATCCCGCCCACATGGTATTCAATTCCCTTGAGTCGTTACTCCTATCTATAGTCGCCTTAGGTCTTCAATCTACACCACTAAACATTCATAGTGTAACAATCCAAATTTTCATGACATGTGAATATGATGTATGTGTGTGCAAACATGTATTATATACATACATATATGTATAAATAATGTCACATGGGTTGGAAAAAAATTAATTAAATAAATTTGGATGATTTAATGATAATGATAATAATTGAAATAATAGTAATATTATTGTTATTATTATTAATATTATAGAATTATGAATAATGAATATAGATATTATAAATGGGTTGAATTGAGATAATCTTATTATGTAGTTAGGGAAATAGTGTTGGGAGTAATTGAAAAAAGAAAAAACAAAATAAAAGTGTCATGTTGCTTTATGTTGGTTGAGAAAAATATATGAAAAAAAATGAATGATTAGATGATGGGTTGGTTTGAGAAATATTGCAAAAAAAGAAAAAAAAATGATACATGATGTACGTGGTAGTTATTAAGATAATCAAATATACACATATGTGTGTGTGTGTGTGTGTGTGTGTGTGTGTGTGTGTGTGTGTGTGTGTGTGCTGTGGTGTGATGTGGGGTAGCAACCGTGCATATTGGTTTATGTTTACATAGTATATGGGCAATTGGGCCATGTATGATGGGTATAGATGGGAAGATAGAGGATGACATACATTGCATAATAGGTGGGGTGTGGGCGGTGTAGAGCCTCATCTTAACTCATGCTCTCTCATGTTTTACATTTGTAGAACAGAGAAAAAAAATATCAAACTAGACAAAGGAAACAAAAGGAAGAAACTAAAAGAAATTCAATCTTTTTTCGACGAATTTGATACATAGGTTAGTTTTTTTTCTTAATTTTTGTTATAAAAATGTTAATTAAGTCACGTACTATGATCCTAGGGGTGTAATTTTTACTGTAAGAGGTATTTTATAATAGTACCCAAAAATTGAATATTTTTCCACCGTAAATGAAACTCAGTAAAAATTATACCAAAACATTCCTAGTAATGCATAGATTCTAGATATGTAGTTGGATTTCATTTGTTTGTCCAGTACACTCCAAAATAAATATCTAAAGTTATATAACCTTTAGATAGGCTTTTGATAGTATTAAACCTCAATAAAAGTTTGATTAAAACCCATAGAAATGTAGAGAATGAAAATACATATCTATCGATACCAAATTCGTAAATTTTGAATATCAATTGGATTTTTTTGGTGAATATTTGACCAATTGGGCTATTTATAAAAATTTTTAAAAATTAATAAAAATATAAATATAATTGGGGAAGTTTATTTTTAATATTTTTTGCTATAAAAATATATTATATGAGCAGAAAAATAATTTTAAAGACTATTAAGCATATCAAAGTTATTGTGCACCAATAAATGAGATTAAATGTATATATATATATATATATATATATTGACTTAAATATAAGCTATAAATAGGTTGAGAATGATATATAAAAAAATAAATTTGATGAGTTGAAATTGATTTGATATATGTAAAATAATTTTTGGTGACAGGATTATGTTGATGCTATGAAGACAAATTATTATTGGATAATAGGAACTGGTTGGACAATAATTTTGTGAATAATCTTTATTTATGATATTATATCTGACATTGGTATTAAATTAAAACTGTTGATTTTTGTTAAATAATTGATATATATATATATATATATATATATATATCACTTTTGATGCTTATTTGAATTCCATGAAATGATTTTGATGCATTATAGCATGTCAATTACATACCTAAGTAGGTTATTGACATGACAACATTTTTATTAGTCATAATCTCAAGGAACAGACTCACAAGATTGATCGTTGTAGTAATCTTGGTTGGTGCATTCCTAACATGAGATGAATGTGATAGAAATGAATAGATAATTGGATAACTAGACGCCTGGTGCACTCCTCATTTGTGCGATGAGGAGCATATTCGCTCTGTTATCTGTAAGAAGGGAGACGGTTCATGTTTTTAAAAAAGAGTGCATATTATTGAAATTGAATGCATGTTCACACATTATATTATACATGTATGCATGTTTATTTCATTCTGCAAGTGATTTGAAATTGGTTTTACTTCGCATGTTTCTACATATGATGGTTGTATAATGTCATAAGTCAGATTATTCACTGAGCTTGTTGTTTGCTCACTCTATTTTTCATTATTTTCTCCAGCTTCTGACAGAAAGGGGAAAGGGAAGATGATGTGAAATTACTATTAGATTCTTTTGATGTTTATAGTATGTGGAGATTGTAATAATTAGTCAGAGCACTATTTTGGGAGATGTATATAAATTTGTTATCATCTTAATGTATCATCATAACAAATTATAGATTTTTTGGATGTATGGTTATCTAGATGAAGAAATATATGTTTTTTTATATTGATTGTGATTATTAGGTGATTTGAATTGGTGACATGTTATATTTTTAGAGGAAACTCTATCAAAATTTTTCAAGAAAGTTGATAATTTGGTTGGAAAGACTTATAGGGTTTTCTGACATGTTAGGGTTTTGACATGTTTGAGAATTATGTGTCGATCGTGATATCACTTGCAAAGGGGTTGCGACACATAGCTCATGAGTTCAGAGCATTCTTCACTTGTTTAATAATAGTCTAATGGTCTCAAAACGTTTGTATCCCATAGTGTACACAAGGCCAGGATGAAAAACTGAGTCGGGTCGCATTACCACGGTCACTGAAATCGGTGACCAAATTATCGCGGTCAGTTACCATGGTAACTATGGGATTTTTCCCAAAATTTTGATTCTTGCATATGTTGTCCCGTTTGTGGTCCCTTTTAGAGTCTTTACATTCAATCACACATAATCAAGCTTAGAATATACATCCTACACCCACGGTAAGCATTTAAAATATGAATAGATTGGAAAAATAACATTATACCTTACGCTATTTGCTTTCTCATTTTTGTTCACCTTCAACCCGAGCCCAAACCTTCAATTGCTTCTGTTTTGCTTCCATACACGACATCCATATTCAGAATACACCAAATAACAGTGATTGAACACTCATTCAAGAGGAGAAATGTGGCTTACCCGATTTGTCTTTGTGCTAGATGTGAAAACCCTCATTTTTTCCCTGCTTGGTGTAGTTCTTCCCTTTTGCTTGAGAAGTAGTGAGAATGTTTTGAGTGAGCTAATATTGTTGAAAAACTCTGATGGAACCAAGAGAAATCAAAGTGAACTGATCCTTGAAAGAAATCACAAGCTCTGAGAGAGAAGTGGAGGATTTTAGTGTTTTCTGCATAGGAAATTCTTTATATAGTCTCGAATTACCATGGTCACCGACCAAGGTAATCAGTGCAAAACTTTATTATTTCTAGGTTTTTTTGTGATTACCGCGATCACCAACAGAGGTAACTAGTGCAGATATTTATTTTTTTATGGATTTTTCGTGATAATTGGGGTCACCGATTGAGGTAACTAGTGCAAAACTTTATTTTTTCTGGGTTTTTTCATGATTACTGTGGTCATAACCGAGGTAACCAGAATGACACATTTTTCTCCATTTTTTGGGTTTGTCCGAAATTACCATGGTTATTAATTTCATTACCACAGTAACTAATGAAATTTTGACTTTTGCATCTTTTCTTTGCCATTTCTCGTGTTTTTCGACTTTGTATCTTTTTTATATTTATTTTAAGTTTATTTGGACTTATTCTACATGATTTTTTAAGTATCTTATTACTTTCTTATTTAATTAATTAATTATTTTATTTTAACTGTTCACCAATGACGTGGAGGTCTTATAGATTTTTGGGGTATTACACATACCTTATGTATGGCAGCCTCAGATCCTCAGTAAGTGGGTCAAATGAGAACCCACACAGAATGTACCTCTAGGTACAGTGAAATCTAGTCCTTTAGCTCAACCACATCTAATATCCTAACTCGTACCATCAAACCTTGAAATTCGATTCATATATTCATTTAAAAACTTATTTAAAGATTGTAAATGCATTGCAATATATAATAACATTTCATTTATGAATACACTGACAAGTTTAAATGACAAATTAGAAACACTACTCACAAGGATGTTCAACTCCCGGTGCTCCTCTCATAACTTGTCACATTCTGCTAACATTTGATCCTACGTAATCAACGTAGTTTCTAAATGTTTACATAAAACTTTGCTCAAATCTAACTTTATGGTCCTTGATCAATCAAAAGATCGACTCGGTCAATTATGGTCCATTTATGGATTTGGTCAATACAGTCAACTCTAACGAAGCTTGACACTCGCTAACCTATATGATTGACAAGGTCAATTTGGCTAACAAGGTCAATTGGTAAAATTAAGCCCTTAATATTAACCCAAAATACCAAAAATTTATACCGTCGACACTTTTCCCACTTTTGGTAGACAACAACCAACACTTTTCATAAATTTTGCAGTTCAATATAATAAATAGAAAAATTTTAATTATTTCCTATGTTAAGCATTTTTCCTCATAAGCATTTCATAATGTTATTCAACATTGTATGTATATATATATATATATATATAACATCATATAACGTTTTCCTATTATTTAATTGTAACACCCCAACCCTCATATCTTTAAGCAGTGTACATGACCACCGTTATCTTGAGAATAGACTTAACAAAATGGCAGGTCGGGCCGGTGTTACTTTACAAGTGACACTCACTTGTTCTTTTCTTTTCAATATCTAACGCCTTTGTATAAAATTTAAGAATACAAAATTTTCAATAAAATCAAGGCAAATTAAAAGAGATAAAGAAATTCAAACTATTTTATTCATAATAGGAAGAGTAATTGAAAGTACTAAACTTCTCAAAAAGAACTAATTGTTACAGCGGAATACTTCAAAATCCTTTTTAGTAAAAAAAACATAATTACTTTGGGCAACATGCCTAAAAATTCTAAAAAATATATAATAATAAGGTAGAAACTATCTAAGAACTATCTATTTTTAACTGCTCCATGGGTTTCATATTCCTAAAAAATAAGAAAGGAAGGAGTGAGCACATAGTTCAATGGATCCTTTTTGAACAACCATCTTTCATATTTAAACTCATAACACAATCATAATTCAAACACTTGCAATCATTAAGCATTTAAACAACAATTTGTTCAAGTCGAGTCTCAGACCAAAAGGACATGTAATCCCTTGATGCTCTTAACTAAGTAAACAGGGCCCACTCGACATCAACCCACTAATGGCATGTGTCGGCATCAACCCGTTACACATGGTGACCCACCAGGTAATGTGGTACACGACCCTCGAGTACTTAGGTCTGAAAACCATATAACCTAACTCATATGAAAAGAACATCCATAATGTCGCCTTGACCACTATGATGGTACATGGTTATTATCACCATCATCTTTGATTAATTCACATATCATGAACTCATAAAATAAACTTCAGAATATGAAATCAAACTAAAATTCAGAATATACACAGTCAATTCATGAAACACTCATAAAATATGCATTATACTTTAATTTAAAAGCCTAAGCATGATACTAATATGGCATGGATGAAATGATTACTCAAACATGAATCAAAACTGAAATATTGAAATAAACATTTAAAATTCTAGAACTGAAATTGAAAATCTTTGAATTCAGTGAAAAACACACAAACAATAAGATTGTCATGAATTTAAATAAGAACAAAAGGATGTTTTAGAAATCACTTCCACCTTGTGACGCTTTCTCCAGAAATTTCGACAGCAATTCTCCCCACGTACTAGTGCTAATGAAGATTGCCCAACTTAATTTTCCAATTCGAGAGAAAAACTTCTCACACACAAGTAAGAGGAAGGAAAGATGGGAAGAGGTCCCAAGAAGATGGCTTAGAAAAAATAAGAAGCAATTTCAACTCTTATTTTTGGAATAAGGGAATTGAGAGCCTAGGGGGTTTATATAGGTTTTCAAAGGAAAAAAAATAGAAAGTTTTGAGTTTTTCTTGAAGTAAAACATCCTAATTCTCTTTAATTTCGTACTTTCTAATTTTGAGAATAAAATGAGTATTTTTTAGATTTTTTCAGAATTTAGAAATAAATTTTTGGATTTTAGAAACCTTTTTTAGGATTTTTCATGAATTTTTCGTAATTTTCATTTTCTAATTTCGGATCCTTTGATCTTGGCCGTCAGATTTCCTCAAATTCGGACCATTGGATCTTCCTCGAGCGCACCATGGTTCGCGATCACCGAATGCGACTTTGATCTGGACGCTTGGATTGTCCTCGAGTTTCGCACGTGCATCTCGATCATGATTAACAAAAATGCTTCAGATCGTCCGATTTTCTTCGAGCGCAGTACATTCGATCGCAATCAACGAAAATACCTCAGATTGTCGGATTATCCTCAATCACAGCACTAGATTTTCGTTCGCAATCAACAAAACATATCCTGGCCGCATGATCAACCTCAAGCGTAGTGTTTGGTTTCACGATTTCATTTTTGCGCCTGCGTTGTGCACAGTTGGATTTGATGGATTCGATTGTTGTCGTTTGATCTTGATGATTCGGTGCATTCAGGCGTTGGTGCGAATCTGATCGTGGCCGTCGGATCGTGAAATCTGATTTAGATCTACGATTCACAGTTGTTGGATGTGTTTTAAGTTTTTTTTTTTAGCCGAATTTCTTGTTTTATTTTCGGATTTTTGCCATATCTTGCTTCCAATTGACTTTCAAATCTTGTTTTCATAAAAAATTGTACATATTCTTGTATTTTTGGCTATGATATCCCATAATATTCATTATATTCATATCTTTTCTTCCAAAATTCCATTAAATTGATTTTATTCCTTATTTGGCTCAACTGAGACTTACCAAATTTTTCATCCGTCAATTCTGTATAATTTTCTAAATAAAAATTCAAATTTCATATGAATTTATTGAGATGTTACAACCTACCCTCCTTAAAAAAAATTTGTCCTCAAAATTTGTACATATTTAGGTATTGCTTGTGAACAGATATGGGTACCTAGTCTTCATCTTACTTTCGAGTTCCCATGTGGCTTCTTCTACCCTGTGATGTTTCCACAGCACCTTCACTAATGGAATATCCTTTATTCTTAGATTTTGTACCTTGTGGTCAAGGATTCTGACCGATGTTTCCTCGTAGGTAGCATCATCTTGAGTATTCACTTCCTCACAGTGAATGATATGAGAGGGGTTAGGTTCGTATTTCCTCAACATGGACACATGGAATACATCATGTGCTGAAGTCATCCGGTTTGGTAGGTCCAACTCATAAGCACATTTCCCTATTCTTCTAAGTATTTCAAAAGGTCCGACAAACCTTAGAGATAACTTCCTTTTGAATCTGAACCTTTTGATATCCTTCTAAGGACTGATCCTTAGAAATACTTTGTCCCCAACTTAGAACTCTAATGGTCTTCTCCTTTTGTTAATGTAGCTCTTTTGATAGTTTTGTGCAGTAGTCAGTCTCATTTGTATTAACTTGACTTGGTTTCTCGTTTCTTCTACCGTGTCTGGCCCAGTTAATACTTGATCTTCAAGTTCAGCCCAACAGGTAAGTGATCTACAGGGTCTTCCATAGAGAGCTTCGAATGGAGCCATTTTTATGCTTGCCTAATAACTATTATTATAAGCAAACTCTGCCAAGTGTAAGTACTTGCTCCAATTCTCCTTGAAGTCTAAAACGCAAGACCTCAACATATCTTCCATAATATAGATAACTCTCTTAGACTGACCATCCGTCTGAGGGTGAAATGTCGTACTCATGGTGAGTTTAGTACCCATTTCCTTCTGTAGACTCTGCCAAAATTGTGAAGTAAAGCAAGCATCTCTATCAGACACGATAGTCTTAGGTACACCATGAGGTCTGACGATTTCTTTCACATAAATTTCTCCCAGCTTGCTAACTTGGTCTATGGATCTGATTGGCAAAAAGTGAGCTTCTTTGGTGAGACGATCCCCTATTACCCAAACAGTATCTTCTCCTCTTTGGTTTTTGGGTAAACAACTGACGAAGTCCGTGGCAAGTTTATCCCACTTCCATTCTAGGATTGGGAGTGGTTGTAACATTTTCTAGAGGGTTTCCGGTGTTCTACTTTCTCTTGTTAACATGTTAAACACTTAGAGACGTATTTGGCTATGTCCCTTTTCATTCCTCTCCACCAGTAGGTTTTCTTGAGGTTCTGGTACATCTTATCCCCACCAGGGTGCATGGTATACTTAGTTTGA
>JAJIYU010011932.1:0-14985 GCA_030144865.1 Tinospora cordifolia
AGTTTTTGACATGCTTGGTTTGTTTGAATTGAAATAATGATTTAAATGTTAGAAAGATCCACTAGGCTGTGTGCTCACCCTTCCTTTTATTTTTCAGGGAATTAAATTACAAGAAGATCATGAATATTAGTTGGGTTTCTTTATTTAAAAAGTTTCTAATTTTTATGTTAGGGCATGTTGCCCAAGTTTCAAGACTTCCGCTGTAATATTTTTAAATTATGTACTCAATTTTATTTAATTAATTAAGTTTATGAATTTCAATTATTTCTTATACTATTGTCTTATTAAATTCTTAATTTTAAGTTATGTACGGTTAAATACGATCAAGGCATGAAATGACTGAAATAGAAAGTCAAGTGTGCGTCACTTGTAATGTAACACCGGCCCGGCCCGCCATTTGGTTTAGTCCACTGTTAAAAAAAAATGGTGGATGCGTCCAATGCTTAATGATACGGGGGTTGGGGTGTTACAAAGGTGGTATCATTCACATTGTATCTCTTTCCCTTGTGCCTTTACTCCTCGCCACACGTGTTTAGATCTTTAATCTATAAGATTTTAATACCAAGATAATGTGAGTCTAAAACATTCAAAATAGGGTAAAAATTCTAGATTTATGTCCCTTACATATGTATTTCATAGTGTACACAAGGCCAAAATGAAAACAAGAGAAAAGATGAGGTACATGACGGATTACCGTAATCGCCAGAGTCGGCGATATGTGTTTAACACTTCAATGCACACACATTAGGTTTAAAACACACATCAAACTGAAGGAAATCTTTTTACCTTGGAGATCTACACTTTTCCTCTTCGTTTCTGGCCAAACAAAGTCTTGCAACCCTCAAATACTTACGCTTCAAAGAGAAACGTGTTTACACTTAGGAAAAGGATTCACAATGCTAAGAAATCAAGATTTCATGTAGCTTTTGTGATTTTACCTAAGTACAAGATGTTTTTGAGCAACACTTCTACAGATCCTCTTCTTGGTGGAGCTTGCTCTTCACGGATCCAAGCTTTTAAACCAGTAGAGAGGAATTTGTGAGAGCTTAATCCTCCTTAGAACTCAAAAGAAATGTTAAGAAATGAGATTGGAAAGCTTGGTTAGGGTTTAGGAGAGAAAACCCCAAGTTGCGGAGCACAAAACTCATATCTATGATTTTCCACAAACATTGCATATTTATAAAATTCGCAAATTATCGCAGTCATCCAAGAATTACTGTAGTAATCAGGTATTACAGTGGTCAGTGAACACAGTAACCAGGACAACGCATTGTACTCGTTTCTGGATTTTTTCATGATTACCGCGATCATCCAAGAATTACTGCAATAATCAGGTATTACCACAGTCAGTAACAATGGTAACTAGGACGACGCATTATCCATTTTTTGGGTTTGTTTGGAATTACCGTGGTCATTAACTTTCATTACCGTGATAAGTAGTGAAATTTTTACTTTTTTTGCCTTTTCTTTGCCATTTCTTGTGCATTCTGAATTTATATCATTTTTATATTTATTTTGAGTTTATTTGGACTTATTCTACATGGTTTTTAAGCATTTTATTATTTTCTTATTTATCTAATTAATTATTTTATTTTAATTCTTTACTAGTGACGTGGAGGCCTTATAGACTTTTAGGGTATTACAGGCCTGGTTTTGACCAAGGTACTGGTTTTGCCCCTGATTGACACTCTATTGTTGTTCTCTACCTGGAGGACGACCATTCTGACCTTCTAGCTGATTGTTTTGTGGCTATTATTGTTGAGGAGCTTGAGCTAGTGTAGTCAGGCAATTTTTGGTTATGTGCACAAGTTGTACAACCTTTATCTTTTTGCCTATTCCTCTAGTTCATCTTTAAGCTGCCTTTATTTCTAAGTCTGCAATGCTTGCACAACCCTTCTCTTTTTCTAAGCCCCTTGGTTGTCTTTTTTATTTCTAGGACTTTTGTTTCTACCCCTTAATCTTTGTTTTAGGTTCAGCTCTTGTTCTAGTGCTACCGCCTTTTCTAAGACATCTTTGTACGTCTCTAGGACCAGATCCTTACTATATTCTAGATCTCACCAGATCCTTACTATACTCTAGATCTCCATCTTGAGACCTTGTGCAACACGATTGGTCTTCATTTTCTCTTCCCTAATCAGCTCTGGCAAGAATTTGGCCAGTTCAGTAAACTTCCTTTCATACTCAACTACAATCACGTCCCTCTGATTCAACTGGACGAAATCTTCCTATAGCTTCCTTAGTGTAACTTTAGGAAATAACATTTCATAAAAGATCACCATGAACTCTTCCCAGCTCATTGCTTCAACCTTTGTATTAGGATCAATCTTCATCATTCGTTACCGACTTCTGGCAAGTCTCTTGAAGTGGTGCATGGCCAAAGTGCGACCATACGCGAACCTATCACCTTCAGTACGTTCATATGGTTCTCCATTTCCTAATACTAGTGATCGAAAGATGGATAGTCTGGCCAGTCTCTTGAAGTGGTGCATGGCCAAAAGTGTTCTAATCCCTCAATGTTCTAATTAAAATACTCCACTCTTGGATGGAAAGACAATTCATCTTGTAATATTCCATTGGAATAAGGATTTCATGCCCATATTTCAAGTACTTTGGTTTACACCCATCCACACTCAGTGATGAGGCCCACATACACTAAGTATTTGAAAAGAACACCTATAGCACAACTTAAATTACTATCACAGTACGGGGTTTGTAAATTTCAAAGTCTTAAACTTAATTCTAACATATTCATGAATCTTAAATCAAAATAATAAAATTAAGACAGTTCAACAAGGCTAGGGTTGAACTCTTCGATAGTTTTTGCATATCCCAGTTGATTTTGAATGTTTCCCCAAAAGGAAGAGTTATGGTTATCCATCTCTTAAGACAATCTACTTGGGCTTGATACTGGTCTAACCAATCCATCCCTAGGATTACATCATAGCTATAAAAAGGTAGGGTCCATAGGTCAATTGTTAAAAGTTTGTCTCCAAACCTTAAATCACATCTACACAGTTTTTCTGAAGTCACAATGGTCCCTATCGGTGTGTACACATTCAAAGTTACGGGCAATAATTTCGTCACAAGTTGTAACCTGTCAGCTAGTTATTCAGAGATAAAGGATTTTGACGCACCTGAACCAAATAGCTATCTTACAGCAACATTAAACACTGAGAACGTACCTTATACTACAAGGACCTGGTCTACCTAGGCCTCAACCACAAACACTTTGGCTTGTTTCTAACCGTAGCCCTTGCTCTTCCCCTGATTGGCATTCTGGTTCTGAGGTCTAGCTTGAGGATGACCTCTTCCTTGAACATTCTGTGGTTGCTACTACTAGGGAGCTTGGGTTGGTGCAGTCGGGCAGTCTCTAGCAAGATGGCCCCTCTATCTGCATAGGTAACATAGCCCCTAACTCTTTTCTTGCTCCCTTGCCTTTATCTGCATATGTCCCTATTTTTGTGGGACCTTACCATTCTTGTTTTTCTTGGGGGCCTTGTTGGTCCTTCTTATTTATGGGCCGCTTATTCGTTCTCCTCAACCTCTGTTCTAGGTTGAGTTCTTGCTCTAAAATCAGAGCCCGTTCAAATACCTCTTTGTACGTTTGGAGGTCCAATGCCATAAGCACCTTCCAGATCTCAATTTTGAGACCCTGTGCAAACCTAATAGCCTTCATCTTTTCCCCCCTAATCATATCTGGAGAAAGCTTGGCTAACTCTGTGAACTTCCTTTCGTACTCCATCATAGTTAGATCTCATTGATTAAGCTTGACAAAGTCGTCTTAAAGCTTTCAAAGGGTCGCTTCAAGGAAAAACTTTTCATAAAAACAGTTTTTGAACTCCTCCCAGCTCATTGTTTTAGTCTCAGTATTGGGGCCACACTGCATCATTCTCCACCATCCTTGGGCTAGTCCCTTGAATTGGTCTGTGGCCAGTGCTATTCGTTGTGGGCCTATTACCTTCAGTACGTTTAATAGTTATTCCATCTCTTGGTACCAGTGGTCAGCCTAGATGCAGGTCTCGGTACCATCAAAAGATGGAGATTAAGCTTTTGTAGATCAATCAGGAGCTTCATCTGTTTCGCATCCTCCTACTCCTCTTGGTTCCTTTGACATTCTTGCAGTACCGGTGCTGGTGGTGGAACTGGAATAGGTTCAGGTTCCTACGATTGTGGTGCCGCCTAAGGGATCATTTGTGGTGGAGCCCTCATCAGTTGGTCTAGTACTCGCTGAGGCATCTTAGTCACCATTGCCTCTAGCTTGGCTTAAATTCTAGCCGACAGTCCTTGTTCTCCCTACTCGATTTCATCCAAGGTAGTCATTCGTACCATGATGACTCTAGGTTCAAGTTTCTAGTTTCTCAATTCATTCAGTCGCCTAAAGGTTTTTCTTCTAGGTTCTTTTCATGCATGGGTACAAGATTTGGTTTCAAAGCAAATAAACATTATAGCATGCTTTTAAACAATCATACAGTCAAGCTAGCACAACAAAGTTCCAAGCATCCACCTAAGCTTCCAGGTTCAAGTGCCCCATCCCACTCTACCCCTTCCACTTAGATTTCCACCCAAAGCAGAGTCGCACCCAAACAATTTTGGGAATTACTCGATAACTGTGGTTTCTGAGACCACTATACCCAACTACCCCATCCTAGTGAGCATAGAGAAATTCGTTCTTCCACAGCTACCAATCATTTGCCATACATGGCCCATCATTCTTCAAGTCCAAGCTCCCTCCATACCCTCGAATTCCTATGCATCCCATACTACATAGAAGCTCAAAGATATATGAGCTTCCCAATCACGTGTCCTGATCAAACAATTTTCTATTTTAACACAATGTTTGTTTCTAGTCATGTCCTAGAGATTTATATTTTTGATCCACTGTGCCACTCATGGATACACCCATTTCTATCTAAGGCTTACTATCTGGGCCTATGGTTTGATCTGGTTGACTCACAACCTTTGTCTAGTTAGGATACCACATTTGGCATCTTCAAATTCTTGCCCTAGTTTCCCAACCTTCTGATTTTCTTTTATAGAACTAAGAGTGTTCTTCAACTCTGACTACTCATATAAGCTGGTGGGACAACCTCCGGATCGGATGGCGAGATCGAAGTCTACTTAGCAATCATGCTTTCTAGGGTAGGATAACCCACTTCCCTTTCAATGTTTAACTTTACTCGGAATAAAGCTTACCCACTATCAGCTCAACTTGTAGTCTTTGTATCCAAACAAAACATTTCAAAAATATTTATTTCCTGTTTTGAAAACATTTTCTAAAAACATTTTTCAATTTCAAAATAGAATGTAGGGCAATCAAAATGACTAACACTCAGTTAAGGTTCCTAATTCTTGTCAATCAACTAATGATTACTTTCTAATTCTAGCTCAAGGCACCGAAAACCTAGGCTTTGATACCACCTTTGTATCAGAGGAAACTTTCTAATCTTCGGCCCAACAACTAATGTCTAAGCTCTTATACCACCTTTGTAACACATACATATTTGAACCACTTTCAAGCATTAGGGCATTTCAACCATATTGAACCATAGGCCCAAATAATAGACCTTAGATAGAAATGGGTGTAGCTATGAGTGGCATAGTGGATCAAAAGCACAAATCTCTTGGACATGACTAGAAACAAACATTGTGTGAAAAAAGAAATTGTTTGATCAGGGCATGGGATGGGGAAGCTTCTATATCTTTCAATTTCTATGTAATATGGGATGCATAAGAATTCAAGGGTATGGAGGAAGCCTAGACTTGAAGAATGATGCGCCATGTATGGTGAATGATCGGTAGTTGTGGAAGAATGGGTTTCTCTATGCTCACTAGGATGGGGCAGTTGGGTATAGTGCACTCGGGAACCATAGTTATCGAGTAATTTGCAAAATTGTTTGGGTGCAATTCTGTTCTAGGTGAAACCTAAGTTGAAGGGGTAGAGTGGGATGGGGCACTTGAACTTAGAAGCTTAGGTGGATGCTTGGAACTTTGTTATGCTAGCTTGACTATATGATTATTTGAAAGCATGTTGTAATGTTTACTAGCTTTGAAACAAAATCTTGTAGCCATGCATGAAAGGAACCTAGAAGAAACACCTTTAGTCCATTGAAGGAATCAAGAACTAGAAACTTGAACCTAGAGTCATCATAGTACGAATGAATACTGATGATGTGCTCAATTTATAGCAAATGGCTGGAACAAGAAGATACCTTATCTGATTGACCACTTCCAATAAAATCGAGCAGGGAGTACAACGACGGCCGACTAGAATTGAGGTCAGGCAAGAGGGAATGATGACTGAGATGTCTCAGCGAGTACCAGACCAACTGATGAGGGCTCCACCACAAATGATCCCTCAAGCAGCACCACAACCGCAGGAACCTAAACCTATTCCAGTTCCACCACTAGCATCGGTACAGTAAGAACGTCAGAGGAACCAAGAGCAGCAAGAAGATGCGAAACAGACGAAGCTCCTAATTGATCAGCGAAAGCTTAACCCTCAAATTTTTGATTGTATTAAGACCTACATCCAGAAATGGAAGAACTATTAAACATACTAGAGGTGACAGGCCCACGATAGGTTGCACTAGCCACACACCATTTTAAGGGACCAGCTCGAGGATGGTGGAGAATAATGCAGTTGGACCCCAATACTAAGATTGAGACAATGAGTTGGGAGGAGTTCAAAGAGCACTTCTACGAAAAGGTTTTCCCTGAAGCAACCCTTCGAAAGCTTTACGATGACTTCGTCAAGCTCAATCAAAGAGATCCGACTGTGATGAAGTACGAGAAGAAGTTCACAAAGTTAGCCAAGTTCTCTCTAGATATGATCAGGGGGAAAAAGATGATGGCTATTATTAGGTTTGGACAAGGTCTCAAGATTGAGATCCAAAAGGAAGTAGTTGAACAGGCTCTGATTTTGGAGTAAGAACTCAATCGGGAACATAGGTTGAAGGGAACAAATAAGTGGCCAGGGAACGAAGAGGAACTACAAGGGGCCCACAAGAAAAACAATAATGGTAAGATCGGACAAGGACAGGGCAGAATAAGGGCGAGGCAAAGGAGCAGGCAAAGAGATTGGGGTTGTGTTACCTATGTAGACAAGGGGGCTGTCTTGCTAGAAACTGCCTAACTGCACCAGCCCAGGTTCCCCAATAATAGCAACCACAAAACACTTAAGAAAGAGGTCACAATTATTGTTCTCAGGGCAAACAACAACAACAAAATGACAACCAAGGGCAAAATCAGGGTTGTGGGCAAAATTAAGCTAGAGTGTTTGCTGTTGAAGCTCAAGAAGATCAAGACCTACCCTAGAGACCTTAGTAAAAAAATATTAGGAGAACTTGATTAGCCCTTTTTTTTTTAAATTTCTATATGTTAGCATTTATGAATTTTAAGCTTTGATAAAATTTTGTACCAATCATTTTCAATAAATGAAATTTATTCCCTTAAGAATCCTTGGTACATTTTGAAGATTCAAAATAGAAAGTGTTAGTAATAACTTGAGGCCCATCGTGTGGTCAAGTCCACTGAAACGGAGGTGGGGTGTGATGAAGAAACTTTGACCTTCAAATAGATTAAGAACTTTAGGCTGGACATGACCCTAAATGAAAAATAAGCCTATCCCTACAACACAACTTACCCACCAAATCTTTTGCAATCAGATCAGGGGTGAACAAAGGCAAGACGAATCGCTTACAAGCCTAATTGAGGAGATTGAATAAGATAAGCATACTAACCTTAGGTTAGATACTGAGGATACCCTAAGACTTAGGGAGAAAATGCTATATGGGTAATTGTGGATTGTCTCACTAAAGTGGCTTAATTCCTACTAAATAGATCCAATAATCAAGTCAATAAGTCTAAGAGAATCACTTGAACACTAGAGGATATGTTGAGGTCTTATGTCTTAGACCTTAAGAGAAAACTGCAGAGAGTACGAGCCTAACTCCTCTCACATCATCCATTGCGAGGAAATAACTATCCAAGATGATGCTACTTATGAGGAAACAACAATTAGAATCCATAACTAAAAGGTATAGAGTCCAAGAACGAAGGACATTTCGTTGGTGAAAGTGCTGTGGAAACATCATGTGGTAGAAGAAGCCACCTGGGAACTAGAAAGTGAAATAAGGACAAAATATCCACATATTTTCCATAGAGATCCTTAAATATGTGCAAATTTCGAGGATAAAATTTTTTTAAAGAGGGTAAGTTATAATACCTTGAAAACTACGTACCAAATGAAATGAAAAATCAAGGTCTATTCAGTGAAATTTGAGTGCAAAATAAAACCAAGCCCATTTTATAGCTGAATTTTGCAAGTTCTAAAACTCTCATTTAGTGACCTTTAAGAATCCAAAATCACCTGAAATGAAACAAAGTAGCTTGAATCGGCTAATTGAACAACATATTAAAAAATTAGCTCAATTGATCAAGATTAATGCTCTCATTTTGCCGAAACACCTTCAGGGTTTAAATTAGGAAAGAAATGAAATTTAGGGTACTTCAAGGATTCGGAATGATCCAAAATTCCATGGGATGGCATAAACTAACAAGACACACCACATATCCAAAAATCGGGACAATTGGCCAAAATTCGGGTAAAGTACCTACAGTGGGCTCTAAATAAGGAAGGTTTCTAAGAAAAAATGCCTTAGGCCAAACTATACCTTAAAATTTGTGTCTTGATCATGTGGCTCCAAAACTATAGGTTATACACCTAAATTCCTAGTGGTTAGGGAGATATTAATTTTTTTAAAATTCATGTGAACCCATGAAGGCATGGCCACCCAAAGCATGTGTAAGTCACGTGAGCGGAACACTAGGATCCTGTACACCCCACCCTACCCAATCACATTGCGAACGTCTTCCTTGATTTGAACACAGGTAAAATGATCTTATGTACCACATTGATGATACAATACACCCACAAGAGGCGTCAACTATAGAAATCCATAAAAGGATGATCCCATGTGCACCATGTACTGATCATGTGCACCTTATTGCCAATTAAGCCAAAACTGGCCCACATATGTGTAGTTGTGAGTTTGCACATGTGGCAATCCTTATTAGAAGATTCTAGAACAAGAAAGATACTCTTAATCTCATCCTAGCTGTTACCTTTGAATGAGGAAAATTAAGATGGAAAGTGTATATGTTGTGATCTCATATACACATGGTACCAAGATTGAGGGATTCTCCAAAAACACCCAAATTTGATTCCATCTTCAAAGTGTATATGTTTTGATACAAAGACTACAAGTTGAGCTGATAACGGGTAAGCCTTGTCCCAAGTAAAGTTAAACATTGAAAGGGAGGTGGGTTATCCTGCCCTAGAAAGCATGGTTGCTAAGTAGACTTCAGCCTTGCCGTCCAATCTAGAGGTTGTCCCACCAGCTTATATGAGTAGTTGGAGTTGAAGAATACCGTTACTTTCTATAGAAGAAAATTATAAGGTTGAAAAATTAGGGCAAGAAATTTGAAGATGCTGAAGGTGGTATCCTAACTAGACAAAGGTTGCGAGTCAACTAGATCAAACCATAGGTCCAGATAATAGACATTATATAGAAATGGGTGTATCCATGAGTGGCACAGTGGATCAAAAACATAAATCTCTAGGACATGACTAGAAACAAACATTGTGTGAAAACAGAAAATTATTTGATTAGGGCATGGGACCAAGAAGCTTTTACATCTTTCAGCTTCTATGTAGTACAAGATGCATAAGAATTCAAGGGTATAGACGAAGCCTAGACTTGGAGAATGATGGGCCATATATGGTGAATGATCAGTAGCTGTGGAAGAACAAGTTTCTTTATGCTCACTAGGATGGGGCAGTTGGATATAGTGGGTATGGAAACCATAATTATCGAGCAATTCACGAAATTGTTTAGGTGCAACTCTATTCTAGGTGAAAATCTAAGTGGAAGGTATAGAGTAGATGGGGCACTTGAATGTGGAAGCTTAGGTTGAAGCTTGGAGCTTTGTTGTGCTAGCTTGATTGTAATGTTTAGTTGCTTTGAAACCAAATCTTGTACGCATGCATGAAAGACTGGGACTTACCAAATTGTTCATCCGTCAATTCCGTATAATTTTCTAAGTAAAAATTCAAATTTCATATGAACTTTTCAAAATGTTACAACCTACCCTCTTTAGAAAAATGTTGTCCTCGAAATTTGTACATATTTAGGTATTCCTTGTGAATAGATGTAAGTACTTGGTCTTCATTTCGCTTTTGAGTTCCAATGTGGCTTCTTCTATTCCGTGATGTTTCCATAGCACCTTCACTAATGGGATATCCTTTCTTTTAAGATTCTATACCTTATGGTCAAGGATTCGAACTGTTGTTTCCTCGTAGGCAGCATCATTTTGAATATTTACTTCCTCCCAGTGAATGATATGAGAGGGGTCAGGTTCATATTTCCTCAAAATGGATACATGGAATACATTATGTGCTGAAGTGATCTAGTTTGGTAGGTCCAACTCATAAGCACATTCCTCGATTCTTCTAAGTATTTCAAAGGGTCCGACAAACCTTAGAGATAACTTCCTGTAATACCCCAGAATTTTGTCAAATAAATATAATAAGTTAAATAAATTAATTTCAAAGATTTTAAAAAATTTTGAGTGCAAATTGTGGGTTGGCACATGAAAAATAAAATATATTAGAGATATAGTAAAAATTAAACAAATAAGACCTTAATTTGATAATTAAATGAAAATTTAATTTTAGTAGAATTAATTATGAAATTTAAGGAATTGCTTAAGAAATAAATAGAAATAAAGTATATACACATATTGGCTAATATGTGAATGAATAAGGTGTGGATTAGCATAATAAATGTTAATACTACATATTTTGGGGATATGTACATAGAAAAATTTAAATAATTAAATAAAAATATAGTGTACATGTATTTATTAAAAATAAATAAACTATTATTAGTGTATAATTACATAAATTATTATGTGAAAATGAAATATAAACTAAATAAAAATACATGGAAACGAAAAATATAGATTATTTAATTATTGGCATTAAAAATATTAAGAAAATAGAAAAATATTAAATTAATACAATATTAAATAATTAGAAAGGGAAAGATATTAGCAAATCATCAAAATAGAAAGAAATATACAAGAAAATCAAGTTTTTATCAATTAGGAAGTGTCTAATTGGCAAAATTTCGAATAATAGCAACTTAGAAGAGTGATTTTGGTATTAGAAACATGATCCAACGGCCAGAAATCCATCATCCGTAGGATCTAAAATCTCATGGTCACGATCAAGGCCTTAACCAACGCCTGGATGCACCGAATCGCCAAGATCGAACGGCTCACGATCGATCATTTCAATCCAACAGGCCAGATCACAGGCGCAAGATCTTGATCGCGAATGCACTACGCTCGAGGATGATCAACGGTCCACAATGAATTCGTTAATTTCGATCGTGATTCAGTATTGCGCTCGAGGTTCATCAACGGCCCAGAAAAGCGTGTTCCATCAATCGCCAACCGAGTACTGTGATCGAGGTTGATCGGACGTCCCAGATCTCACTCGCCTGACCTCAATCGCGAACCCAGTGCTACGATCGAGGAGATCCAACGACCGATGTTCCACCAGCCCGATCTTGATCACGAACGCAATCTCGAGGACGATCCGACGGTTGATATCCAATGCTTCGAATTAAATAACCGAAAATCTGAATTAAATAAATAAAAATACTTCAAAAATCCAAAAATTGGTTTCTAAAATCCCAAAAATTTCCAAAAAAATTACTTGCTAATCTCTTGTGCTTGGGGGGCATGAAAAGTTGAATTATTGGCAATTTTCTTACAATTAGAGCACCACAAACTTGTCATTTTATACACTTTTGAAGCCTATATAAACCCCCCATGCTCACACTTCAACTCATCCTAAGAAACAAGAGTTGAATTGTCATCTTGTTCACTAAGCCCTCTTCTTGGCTCCCCTTCTTACTTTCTTTTCCATCTTGTGTGTGAGAAGTTCATTGGGTTGGGAATTGGTTTTGGGTGATTCTCTTGTTGTTTGAGCTTTAAGAGCCATTGCTTCAACTTTGGGGAGAAAGCAACACAAGGTGGAAGTGATTTCTCTTACACCCCTTTTTCTTATTCAAAGTTTCAGCATGTTCATTGTATGTATGGTTTTCAAATCAAAAGACTTTCAATTCTAGCATTCTAAAATAATTTGCAGTTTTAGATTTGATTCATATTTGAATTTATGCATGCATATTAATCATGTCATGCCTAGTATCATGTTTAGGTTTTATTTCAATATGTGATGCATGATTTTGAGTTTTCCATGATTAAATTTTCAGTTTGATTATATGCTGAATTTATTTATTTTAGTCTCATCTTCTAAAATTTATTTTATGATTCTAGAATATGTGATTTAACAAAGATGATGTTGATAATAACCACGTACCATCATAGCACACATGTGGGGTGCTATGGATGTTTTTTTCATATGATTAGTTCATAAGATTTTAAGACCAAAGTACTTGGTTGGTGGGTAATGTCCCTTGAAGTCTAAAAAGTCCAATGAAATTGGCTATGAAAGGCCATATTTTCTAAGGAAGTACTTTGTTAAGAACATCAAGGACTTCAAAAACCCTTTTGGTCTAAATCACAACTTTAAAGAAATGGTTGTTTGAAATGCCTAATGTATGCAAGTGTTTGAATTATGGATGTGCTATTATTCTGAGTTTGAAAATGGTTGTTTGATAAGGATCCACTGAGCTATATGCTCACCCCTTCCTCTTTTATTTTTCAGGAAACTAAATTATGAAGGCTATGGAAATTAGATAGTTTTTTATTTAGCATGTTTCTATTTTCTTAAGAGTTTCCTTTCAATGTAAGGGTATGTTGCCCAATTTTGAATAAGACTTCCGCTGAAAGTTAGTGTTTCTATTTTGAGATTATTGATCAACAATGTAATAGTTTACAAAGTTACGTACTTTCTTTTATTAATACAGAAGTTGAATATTTCTTTACCTTTAATTGCCTTGATTTTATGTGAATTTGTACTATTGAATTTATGTTAAGGCATATGGTATCGAAAAATAGAAAGTCAAGTGTGTGTCACTTGTAAAGTAACATGACTCGACCCGCCAATTGGTTAAGTCCACTGTTGGATAATGTTGGTTGTCCAAAACTCAAAGAATGTGGAGGTTGGGGTGTTACACTTCCCTTTTGAATTGAACCTTTTGATACCCTTCTAAGGACTGACCCTCATAAATACTTTGTTCCCAACATGGAACTCTAATGGTCTTCTCCTTTTGTTAGTGTAGCTCTTTTGATGGCTCTGTGTAGTAGTCAGTCTCGTTTGTATTAACTTGGCTTGGTTTCTCGTTTCTTCCACCATGTCTGGCCCAGTTAATACTTGATCTTCAAGTTCAGCCCAATAGGTAGGTGATCTGTAGGGTCTTCCATAGAGAGCCTCGAATGGAGCCATTTTTATGCTTGCCTGGTAGCTGTTGTTATAGGCAAACTCTGCCAAGTGTAAGTACTTGCTCCAATTCCCCTTGAAGTCTAAAATAGAAGACCTCAACATAGCTTCCAAAATCTAGAGAACTCTCTTAGACTGACCATCCATTTGAGGGTGAAATGTTGTACTCATGGTGAGTTTAGTACCCATCTCCTTCTGGAGACTCTGCCAAAACTATGAAGTAAAGCGAGCGTCTCTATCACGCATGGCAGTCTTGGGTGCACCATGAAGTCTGATGATTTCTTTCACATAGATTTTTCCTAGCTTGCTGTAACATCTCAGAAATTTTATAGAAATTCGAATTTTTACTTAGAATATTACACAGAATTGATGAATGAAAAATTTGGTATGTCCTGGTTATCCAAGTACGGATCAAAAAATCAATTTACGGGATTTTAGAAAGAAAAAAATATGATTTTAATGCATAAAATGTGAAATCATGGTAAAAATACAAGGATATGTACAAATTTGATGAAAAACAAATTATAAGTTGATTTGGATCGAGATTCGGCAAAAATCCGAGGAGAAAACAAGGAAATAAACTTAAAATAATCTAAACCGTTGATCTGATGTAAAAACAAGATCTAACGGCTCGGATCAAGGGCTTATCGTGCGTCCAGGAGCACCGAATCGTGAGAATCCAACGGTTCAAAATCGATCTTATTAATCCAACGGTCAAGATCACAGATCAGATCAAAACAAAAATCAGATCGTTACTACATTCGAGGTCGATCGTGCGGTTCAGATAAGGATCCAAGGCAGTAACGAATCTCGGAGATAATCAAACGGTGAAGATTCAAAACACAGATGATCCAATGCGTGATTCGAGGCACATCTCATGGTCCTGATCAAGGCGCTCGGAATCTATCGCGAACGAACAGCACGATCGAGGAAGATCAACGGTTCAAATCAAAGGTGCAGACGATTTTGCGATGGTGATGTGCGCGTCGAGGAGATCGGACGGTCCTGATCAGAATTGAAAAACGAATTTGCGATGCACACGCGCGTCGAGGTTCATCTAACGGACAGGATTAAAATCTGGCTTAATCTTTGATGTGATCGAGGAGATCTGACGATTCTGATTCGATTTGATTTCGTGTCTCGAGGTAGATCCAACGGTTCAGATGTCATCCTCCCGATCTGATCGTGATAATCATCCCGAGGAATAACGGTCCGAATAAATGCTCAGGTTTAAAAATAACGAAAAATCAATTAAATAACGATAAATACGAATTAAAATCCGAATTTAATCCAAAAAATGGTTTTAAAATTCTGAAAAATACTCCAAAAATTCTGAAAAATCCCTAAAAATAGTCATTATGATCCAAATCTTAAAACCTACGAAATTTAATCCAAAAATAGAGTTGTATTCATAGAAGGACACAAATTTGTCCTTGAAAACCCTATATAAACCCCCCTAGGCCCTCAAATTCATTCATTCCAAAAAATAAGAGTTGAATGCTCCTCTTATTTTT
>JAJIYU010011933.1:0-14918 GCA_030144865.1 Tinospora cordifolia
ATACACAATACATCTCAAGCATTATTAAAGTCAAAACATAGAATATGTAAACACTTATCAAACATTAGGTGTTTCAAACAATTCAATTGTCTTTTAATTGATATTCAGACCGAAAGGACCGTCCTCGATGTTCTCATCAAAACAACGAGCGCTCAACATTAATGACAAGGAGGGGTCATGCCCATCATCCAATGTTTAAGAACTAGGGTCCAACCCAGTGTTCCATTCAATATGGAAGATCAATTTGATAATTTGAAAACACCCATGATGATCATTTGTGACTTACTGAGCCGGTACGTGGTTTAGTTATTGATTACAATGATCTAAAGGTGTCTAACAAGATCAAGTTTCGAGCATGCTCAATGTCTTCTACTTTCCACACAACCAAAAAAAATATTGTGAAAACATGAGTTCAATATGCACACAGTTATAACACATGTTATTCAATAAATAAAACATAATAGTCATCATATCATACATGGACAAAATCAATAATCATAATTATGACATAATCATACCCTAACATGCTCTTAGGTATTTAATCAAATAAGCATACAATCATATTCTATATTTAAAACTAAAATAATATGAAAGAGTACAGTAATCATTTCCACCTGTCAGTGCACTTCCTCAGCTATTGTTCTTGTACACTGTCAACTCGAATGCCATGACTTCTCAATCTAAAATAGTAAGGTAATTATTGTTAGTAATTGAACATCATATAATATTTTTAAACCATAAATTTACTAATTTCTTAATAAACGTAACAAACGGTGCACCATTTACCTTTTCAGTGCATTCAGTGCGTACTATTCCCCTTGTTCGATAATTGAACTTGACTTACCCTTGTTTCAATTATGAACACTCACTATCTAATTATTTTTAAAACCTTTTTAAAACTCTCTAAAGCCATTACATATTCAATCATGACCGGCATGCATCATGTGCATGAAATCATAGTCGTTTTCATGACTTATACGCATATTTTCAAGATTTGATGTATATTAATGTCTTATACTCCTTTCTAATCTCTTAAGTATGTTTAACCATCAGTTTTCAGAAAGCTACCTTGCTAGTTTTTTATTCATATATGCATCAAACAACACCCTATTAGTGATCATGCTTAACCATATCTTAAAGATGCATGTATCCTAATTATTTCACGCATACAGTTCTTATAGGTGTGCTATTTTATAACACTCCAATATTAACATTACATGTAACTTAGATCCTCATTTTCCAGCAACCTACTTGCTGGTTTTTAACATCTAAATGTATAGAACTCTCACCAAATTTGCAATTATACTTGATTGTCACTTAAATATGCCTAGACCCTAATTATATCATGCATACATGTCTTGTTTGTATCCTTTATCATCATGCCATAAACATCAGAATTTTGAACATCTATATTCATGATTTTCCAACAACCCTACTCACTGGTTTTTCATCAAATAACAGCTTATTAATATCACCTTACCATATATATCGTTAATCTCTACATGCATCATGTATAATTACTAGTTTTATGAACATACATGCACATTTGATCCCTTTCTCCATGTAGATGATATTTCCTTCCACCTTTCATGTTTCCATAAACCTATAACCTTCTAAATCATTAGATTATTTGCTGGAAATCAAAAAGTGGCCATTAGAAAGGAATAAGATCGTTATATCTTTCTACTGTTGCCCAAAACATCTTGTTGATGATGTGTGCTTCAAAAGAGAGTTCTTGGCTCTTCTTTGGTCTGATTTATGTTTCTATTTTGATGATGGAATTTGAAAAGTATTTCAGAAATTTCTAATAGAAAAAATGATCACATCAAGGGGTGGAAAGAAGAAGAAAAGAAAAGGTAGAGAGAGTAGTGAAGATAGTGTAGGGTATTACCTAGAACAATGGATCGTTATAGCATAATGCGTACACTATCAACCTTTTGTAATGTTCTTCAATGGCTGGAACAAAGAGATGTCCAGCAAGAGGGGAGAATACCAAAATCAGAACTTAGAAGGAAAAGAGAAAAGCAAAAGAAGAGAAGAAGAATAAAGTATGGTGTATGGCTATTACCTTGTGAATCAATGTTTGTGCTTCAATTTTTCGTGGGGTTTCTCCTTGATTAAGGGCTTGGATGACTAGAACTTGCAAGGAGGGAAAGAAATCGACTAGGGGGGAAAAGATAGGAGGGGAATCAGTTTTATAAACTAAAAGGGGTGGGAGAGGTGCCATATTAAGATAAGTAGTGATTTCTTTAGATAAGGATTGGAATAAGCAGTTGAGTGTACTTAGGACTCTTTGATGTGGGTTGTGGGATGACTAGAATGAATGAGAGAGAGAGGGAGTCGATTTTTTTAAAGTGGAAGGAATAGGGAAGATGCCACATTAAGATAGGAAAAGGTTAGTATGGATAAGGTATGAATAGATGTTTGAATTTACGTTAGATTCCTTGTTATTATCTTAGTGTTATTTGATCTTGATCCAAATTTCTCACCCTCTAATCTTCATGTGGGTGGAGAGGTTACTCAAATCCCATTTTTGGATTTTGTGTGTGTTTGGAGCCCCTTATTGTATTCAGTTTCTAAAACATACAATGTACACCCCTTATACACTTAAATATGCATACTTTACATCATTTTTTTACTAAATTTCTGATTTCATTTTGTGTGTTGTGTACCAAACTTTAATTTCTTAAATCTTTTACTAGTTAATAAAATTTAGATAATATTTTTAATTAATTATTTTTTACTATTAACCGATATACACATGTACATATGTGCATCTACATTATTTTTCATGTATATATATATATATATATACATATCTTTCTCTTCTTTTTCTTCAAATGACTCTTTGCACAATTAAATTTGATTGATTGATTTATTATTTTATTTATTTATTTATTTATTTTTCATACTATTACACGATAACACTAGACTACTGCCATAGTGTCATTATCACTGTGTCAGTACGTGGTTAGATCTTTTAATCATCTTTATTTGGTGACCACTAGCATGTTCACAGTATCATTATTCCAGATATAAATAAACAACACATTTTATTAAGCTTCACAAGGCACATATAGCATATCTTTTAAATAGTATTTGATATTTATGAATAACACAACATGCTATCATCACTATAAAAGATAAGAAATCATTCTAACAACTGTCAGACATATCCCTAGCATGCTTTTAAACATTCAATAAAAGTAAACAATCAATGATATTTTATATTTAAAATTAAAATAATATTAAAGAGTATGGGTATCCATCTCCACCTTAATAGTTGACTCTCTTAAATCCTTGTGTTATTACTCCAACTTATCTTGAATATTCAACCTTTAAAGATTGACACTATTAGTTTTAGGACTCTAACTTTAAAAAAAATTGATTTAATAATTGTTCATGAATAGGACCCGTGTACAATACCACATTTCTGAATAGTAGTTGTGAATAGTACCATGGTATTAATGAACAATATCGCGGTATCCATGAACGGTACTATAATATCTATAAACAAACTGCAGTATTTGATACAAAAAGTGAATTTTTCTACATGTTTCTTTCATCCTTTGTTCTCTTGGGAACCTAAAACCTCAAATTCTAAACAAATAAACCATATATTGAGACTTAAATAGAGTCATTATACCTGTGTTGATTCGTAGAGTCCTCCAGTTGCCCCAAAATAAACGCCAGAGTAAGTTCTTACTACTGCTATGCAATGTTTTGGATTTTCTTCTTTCTTACTACTATAGTTGTTGTATGGAACAATTAAGGAATGCAAGAGTGCCAAGAAAATGCTAGGGGAGCAAAAAGAGAAGAGATCTCGTTTGCTTAAGAATGAGATACTCATGGGGCAGGATTAATATAGAATTTCATAGGCAAAAAAAGGCAGACATGAACAATATGTGAACAGTGCCACCGTTTTGTATTTTTTCTTCACATAAACAATAATGAACAGTGTCATCGTTTTGTATTTTGTCTTTACATGATTTTTTCAACAAAATTCTTGGGTATTACACACCACCTCACTCTAAAGTTTCTAACAGAAATGGGAGTTGGTGTACTCTACAAGATTTAACAAGAATTGAGAAAGTGTTATATGACATTTTTCAAGGTAAGACAACCTACTAGAGCTCATAAAATAAGGCTTTGGAAAGAGCTAGATAGGTAAAAGAAATGATGAAAAATGACTTGGGCACTAGATTCAAGGTTGCCAATATAGAAACCCAAAATGGATGGAAGAAGATCCCATTATTCAAAGACTCCATGAAAAAGATCGTGTAAAACCTCACCTCCGGATTGCCATCTCTAAGGTTACAAATCTTAATATTAATTCATCAATAAAACAACGAGTTCAATCAATTCAACATTAAATAAAAGTAATACATCCACTATTTGTTCATTGTGCATAGATAGCTCATCAAGATCACTCAAGGGACAATGCATTACTAAATTTTTCTCTAATGCCTATATCACAGTCTCACATAAAAATGAGGTCAACATTCAAACAAACACACAATAATTAAATATGATACCATAGAAAATTCAACCATTAAGTCTAACCACCATTGAAATAATTCTCTAACACTTCAATAAAACCAAATACTATTTGGGTTCCATGGCCTCTTATTATTCAACTTACAAAAACGAATTAACTATGAATCTATAAAGCCATTGTAATACTCTAGTCCTCATTCCTTTCATTTTTGTCACATCAGGATCACGTGTGGAGAAGCACACTCGTTCTACATTTATTACTATACACATGTGACCCGTCGAGAAACGAGACATTACTTTGCTCACATTCAACTCATAATAAACACATTACACACCAAATCTCATTTAAATCATTCATCCATCTCTTGGACTTACCAAGAAATAACTCATGGAAATATACAGAGATAATCAAATAAATAAGCCATTAACTTCAACATTTAAGACTTAATGAAACGTGAAACAAAGTCTCCAAAAGAAATCTCTAAACATGGCCAAAGTAGCCAAAATCTTAACCATAAAGAAAATTAACAATTTAAATCGGCCTGAAGGTGTATGTGTCCAATCCATACGAACTAATCAAAAGAAAATGTCATAAAGCAACCTCCACAGTGAGGTTAGCAAACTAACTAGTAAAATATCTTAGAGATGTTGGTCTACAAAAACCACCTCAAAAGTCACCTGAAATAGAAAGGTAGGGTAAGCTAGAGAGCCTAGTCGATCATACATAGTACATCAATAGCATTATTTAAATCAAACACACAACATGCAGCCACGTATCATACATTAGGCGTTTCAAATATTAGATTATTAACATTCGTTAATTAGACTGAAGGGCTTAATCCTAGTGTTCTCTCATCATAATCATATCAAACAGAAAGATGGAAAGTGCAATATATGCCAAATTCCAATGGGACAGGGAAACGCTTCCATTACCCAACCCGAGAATGAAAGACACACCCATCGCCCCATCTCCAAGAACTAGGGTCACCTCCATCATTCTATCTTCACAAACTAGGGATGACCCATTGTTCCAATGTCACAACCCAGTCTCAATGCTAGCGGATTTTGCGAAATCTATGTACTTAAGCCCTAGGTCGTGGGTTCGAGACACCGCGAAGGTGAGAAAACCCCAAGGGGAAAGGACAATACCTTGTGAGTCACTGCAGGTGCGGAGACCCTGTGCACAACTACGGAGGCCTTGTGCGCCCAAGATTGGGTTGTAACAATAAAAGGTGCCTTTTTATTACCACAACCCAATCCTGAGCCCACAGGGCCTCTGTGTTAGCTCAATGGTAGCGAATTTCACGAAATCTATGTACTTAAGCCCCAGGTAGTGTGTTCAAAACACCGCGAAGGCCAGAAAACCCCAAGGGGAGGGGACAGTACCTTGTGAGTCACCGCAGGTGCGAAGGCCCTATACACAGGTGTGAAGGCCCTGTGGGCCCAGGATGGGGTTGTGACATCCAATCATGAGAACACCCATAGTGATCTCCTATGGACCACTGCAACAGTACATGATTCAAATCTAAATTTAATGTGATCCAAATTATACAATTACTCATTTCATCATGTTACACATGCATATCATCTTATCATAGAACATACATTACGTATACATGTAAATCAAACATGTTAATCCTCTCGTGATATCTAAGATATAGTCATGCATATCTCATGTTATAAGAACATATAATCAACAAACAAGGATAAATCAATCATGTAATTCAACGTTCATGTATAGCATATAAAATCATGGCATCAACTTGTTATTTAAACACACCCTAACATGCTTCAACGCACCATACATTCAACATACATTCAGCATTAAAATCCAAATAATACTAAGGAACAAGGTAATCACTTCCACCTGTCTATTTAGTTCCCTTGGGCCTAGCCTCGTTATCTTGACAGTCTTGAATCTTCAATATTCAAGATTCAACACAAGTATCATTCAAGACTTCGGTATTTTTAATGTTTCCAAACCATAATGCAATGATCCTCCAACATAGATGGTTTATAGTGAGTATAATGATCATAGCAGATGATGTTGTACAATTCTCCTCTAATTATCGCGGTAAAGAGTGGTAGTATTGTCGTAGTCATCGTGCATGCACAAGGAAAATAAAAAATGGGTTTAAGACATGTTACCACGGTAACTAGCGTACCCTAATCGCACTACCGTGGTAAGCTACCTCGATAATTTGCATTCTGGGTGAGTGAATAGTGCACTACCACTGTAGTCACGTAATTTCTAGAAATTACATTCTATTCATGCGTGTTCTTCTATCCACCATTCTCGTTTGTGCATGGGACTCCAATATACTAAACCTTAGGCTAAAACACATGTTATATCGAAGAGAAGAATATTATACCTTATGTTTGATTTGTCGCACTTCTTGTATGCCTTGAATGAGTATTTTGGCTTCTCTTAGGGTTTTGTTATGATGATGAAGTCAAAACAGCATTTCAAAACCATCAAAATCAATTCTATTTTTACATCTAAACGCAGTGTGGCATGTATATAAGGGTTTGTGAATTGATTCTTACATTTTAGTGCTTCCCAACACAGATTAAGCTCAACAATGGGATTGCAGCATAGTTCTTTTCTCGTTTTGTCTTGTGAGACGGCCAAAAACAATTTGGGATGGATTAGAATTAGTATAAAACACAAATGGAATGAGGCAAGATCAACTGGTGATGGCTGGGTAAGGTTTGTGGGGGAGTTTTGCGACTGTATATCAAAACAAACTAAAATTAGGGTTTCTACGCAACTATTCAACATATAGATTCTGCTCATTACCGCGGTAACATAACCCACTACCATGGTAATCATGCGCTATCGACAGTAGTCTATCGTGTAACTAGCACAATAGCATTTTTCTTCATTTTTGTGAAATTTGCACACATCACCGCGGTAATTTGGATCACTACCACAGTAATTAAGGCTTTTTGTGTTATTTTTTGCATTTTCTCCAATACTTTTAATACTTATCCAAATTTATATATATTTTATATTTATTCTAGGTTTATTAACGTTTGTATTATGTGATTATGAAGAGTTCATACATTTTATTCATTTAGTTAAATTATTTTATATGTATTAACTCCAAAATTTTGTCAATGGTTTATTAACTTTTGGGGTATTACAGCCACCATGCCCAACAAAACTTGAAAACTAAACATCGACTATCAAGATGTCTCCAACCACTCCGTGCTATGACTGACATGAAATGTTAGAAGTGGGGTAAACTCAAAGAGCTTAGTGGATAGATCAAACCAAATGCTTATATTATTATGTCAAGTAAACAAACATACATGTCACACACTTTCAAATATTAGGCATTTTAAACAACAAGTTGTTTTAACTTGTCATTAAGACCAAAAGGATTCCTCCTCGTTGTCCTCTTATGGTCTAGGATATCATCTAGAGATAACACCCTAAGGCCAATTATCTATTCGGGACCTCATTTAAGGAGTAAGGTCCTCTATGACTCTTAGTCTCGTCTCACCACTACCACCGTCGTGGTAGCAGTATCAATCTCAAGAATCAAATAAATGGCTAAAGTCGAGTTTTGGTTAAGGACACCCACAATGATATTGAATGGTCATTCATTGCCCAGGTATGTGGTTAAGATCTTTATTAATCTTTTCTTAGTGAACTTAACAACATAGAATAATCAGTATGCATTAACTCTCAAAATAAATTTCATAACATTTCAATCATTCAATCCATGTGATTAATGACAACAAGACAGGATACTTCATAATTTATCATGCCCTTATCCAAGTTATTTAATCATATCATCGAAGTTCTCCAAAAGACTTACTCATGGCGAGGCATGAAAAGAGATATAGCCACATATGTCTCAAAGTGTCTAACCTATCAGCAAGTGAAGACAGAATCTAGGAAGCCTACTAGATTGCTACAAATTCTCCTTATTCCAGAATGGAAATGGAATAATGTCGCAATGGACTTTCTTATCGAGTTACCTAGGAATCATAAAGGAGACGATACTGTGTGGGTGATTATAAATTGTCTCACGAAGATGACACATTTTTTGCCCATTAAATCTACAAATCAAGTTAGTAAACTGGAAGAGCTTAACGTGAAGAAATAATAAGACTTCATGGTGTGCCCAAGACCATTGTGTCAGATAGGGACTTTCAATTCACATCACAATCCTAGCAAAGTCTACAAAAAGAGTTAGGCACTAGACTCACTATGAACATAGCTTTCCATCCATGACTGATTGACAGTCTGAAAGTCATTCAAACAGTAGAAGATATGTTGAGATCATGCATCCTTAATTTTAATGACAACTAGAGCAAGTAACTATATTTGGTGGAATTCGTCTATAATAATAGTTATCATGCAAGTATAAAAATGACCCCTTATGAAGCTTTTTATGGCAAACCTTGTAGGTCACCATCCTATTGGGCCGACTTTGAAGATCATGTGCTTACAGGGCTAAATTTGAGGGAAGAAATGAATAATCATGCCAAGAAGATCTAGAAGAGATTGGCCACAATACAAAGTAGGCAAAAGATTTTTTCAAATAAGAGGAGAAGACCTCTAGAATTGTAGGTAGGCGATAAAGTGTTCCTAAGGATCAACCCTAAAAGGGATCAACAATTTGGACATAAAGGAAAGCTATCACCCAAATTCACTAGTCCATTTGAGATACTTCAAAAGAATGTTGGATGCGCCTATGAGTTGAATTTGCTTAACACAATGTCCTTAGTTCAAAATATGTTTCATGTGTCGATGCGGAGAAGATATGAACCAAATTCCTCTCACATAATCCACTGGGAGGAGATTGACATTCAAGATAATGCCACATATGAAGAAGCAATGGTTAAAATCCTAGATCACAAGGTACAAAGCTTAAAAATGAAATACATTTCGTTAGTCAAGGTTCTCTGGAGGCATCATGGAATAGAGGAGACAACTTAGAAATTGGAAAGTGCGATGGAAAGTAAATATCTTGATTTGTTCACTACCAATGGATGATTGAACAACATAGAAGCAAGTACAAATTTTGAGGAAAAATTTTATTTTAAGGGGGAATAGATTGTAATGCCCCAAGATTTTATATAAACATTTTAAATGATAATTAGATCGAATAAACATAAAATAAAATTTGAGAAACCATAATGATGTAAAATATGTACAATTAAATGTATAAAGGAATGATTAAACTCAGAACTATACACAAAAATATGTACAAAATTTTAATCTGGTTACTGTGGTACTGCTCATTACTACCACGATAGTGTCTGACATGTCTAATGGAACCAGCATGTGCATTGTGGTTTGCTTACCACGGTATTGTTTCTCACTACTGCAATAATACATAGAACATGAGCAGAACTATTATGTCAAGTTTCCAAACAGGTGAGCTTAGTAAAAATCATCACATACTAAAACCTTGCGCCCAAGAAATGATTAGAATAGAAAGAAGTTAAATTGGGAAAAAAAAAACTCCACAAAGAAAATTCCTAAACCTATTCAAACAAACCCTAATTCTATAAAAACCTAGAATGAGCATCCTCTATTCTCACTCTCATGCAAACACGAGATTCACTTCCTCTTATTTCTTATCTTAGCTGACATCTCGTCCATCCTTCATCCCTAACTATCCCACACAGTAACCCTAGTAATAAGAGAAGGACAAACACAGAAACTGCATAATAATGGAAATTATAGACCATTGGATCTTCTTCAAGATGTTCTACAAGGTAAAAACCAACTTCTAGATGATTGATCACATTTTGTTCTTCTTCTTTTTTGAGATTAGATTCTTATGTAACAAGTTTTAAACCTTAGTTTACTTCAATCATCAAAATAGAACCCTAGAAGGATTCAAAGAGATTCTTTTCGAACATATGAGAGATTCGGTTGACTAAAGAAAGGTATAAGGATTCTATCCAGTCTTGATGCATAGTTCATGGTCTATAGTTTAAGGTTATAGGATGACATGAACATAGGAAAACAAGGGATGGGAAAAACATGCACAAAAGGTTGTTTTTCATGTTGATTACCATGGTACTGATCTTCGTTACCATGGTACTACACTCGTTTCCTCCTCTGTTACTTTCACTCTGGTTGCCACGGTACCCTACCATGGTACTATACTGTCCCTTCTTCATTGTACTCTGGTTACCGGGGTACTACAGTCTTCTCCTTCATCTTGAGATTGTTCGGTCTGGTTACCGTGATACTGTAAGTTATTTTCTTCAATCCACACTAATTACCGCGGTACTACAACTTACCCGTTTTGATTCATTCTGGTTACCATGGCAATGCATCTATTTTCCCTCTTCTTGTTTCTCACCTATGCGTTCTAGTTACTATGATACTCCTTCCTTCTACTGCAGTACATAGAAGCTAGTCAATGCTTAGATTCATCTATTATAATATCCTTGTACACTATGTGCCATATTGGATAAAGGATTATTAGAATATGGTTTAAAAGTATTAGAAATACTTCAATTACTAAAAGTAACAAATCAATTTTAAATCTATAAGGTTGAGGATTGAAGAAGGCTTAGAATAACAGTACAAGGAGTAGAAGGAATTGAGTATTAAGTGGTTATGATTTCTGAATTTTAAGTTATTATCTTGATTTAAATAAAGTATGCATGTGTGCTTATTAGTATGCTTTGAATAGAATATGCATGTTCAGTGATGGCTAGATTTATATGGCTAATGAATGTTAATGCATGAGTTCAACGATGTGTGTGATATCATGACAAATGTTATACGAATGATTTGTTAACATGCTTAGTGAATGATAATTACCATGCTTACATGTAATTTTCTAAATTATATTTCTGATTTAATATGCTATTGTATTATTTGTCATTAAAGAAATATTAATAAAAATCATAACCACGTACCAGCGCGATGATGTACCAAGGGGTATCGTCGTGAGTGTTCCAACCCGGACCCAACTTACCAGTTATTTGAAACTGGGAGTTTAGATTAACTCCACTTCACAGACGAGAAGGGTTTAAGTGCCTAGATTGACCTCACTCCCCAAATGTAACACATTGAGGTAGATTCCTTTTGGTCTTAATATCAATTAATAAACAACCAACTGTTTGAATCACCTAACGTATGAAAGTGATTGACATGTGTATTTTATTTGATTAAAAAAATGATTTAAATATTTGAAATAATATGTTGGGCTCTCTGAGCTCACCTCTTCCTTTCTAACAATTTAGGAACTAGGGATCAGAGGTTGTGTAGCTAGTGTAAGTCTTCCTTATTGTTTTATTCAGAGTTTAGTTTTCTAGTTTCAGTATTTTATTTTAGTCGAGTATGTTGGCCTAGTTTTTCCTTTTTAGTTTTAAATTTGTTTATTTAATTGAATTCAAAGGTCATTATACACCTTGGATTTTGATTTTGAAGTATATTTTATATTTCATCTAGTTTATTTCACTAAAAAGATTTCACAATGTTTCATGAGAATTTTGAATTTGTACGAGTTATTGTGACCAAGAAGTCTCATGGAGTTGGAATAGAAAGTAAAAGAAAGAAAGAGATAAGTGATGTCACGTCTCTCGGGTGGCTTCGACATTTTAGTAATTGCATCCCCTGGGACCGGCCAGCGGGAGGGGGGTGTTATATCGCCATAATTCTAGTCTTGACTGAAGGAGAAAAAAACCTTATAGCACTTTGATTCAGCTTCTCAGCATCTAACAATGAGTGTAAATATGAAGCTTTCCTTGCCGAGTTGAGGAGGGCACTAATTTAGAGGGTGAAAAAATTCAATCAGTTGCGACTGCCAATGAATTACTATTCAAATCCATTCAAAGTATCATGCCAAAAATGACTGAATCTAGGCTATCATGGCAAGGTGTGATATTTTTTCTTCTCATTTGAAGAGCATAATGTCAATTAAATACTTCATGTAGAAAATGCACTCCTCAATCTTGTATCAATGTACAGAGAAGAGCTCATAGTACAAGTCCCTATCAAATACATAAGGCATAAGAAAAAGGAATAACAAACACCTCATGTAGGTGGAGCACATAATCACCTCTTGCATGTAGATTTGGAGTATCTTATGCCAATATCTCTGCCATTATCACAAACAATGACCAACAATTTGACAATGCCAAATTCAATAAGTTTTGCAAAAAGTTAGAAATTTGAAATTTTTTCTCTACACCAGCTCAATCATAAGTGAATGAACAAGTAGAAACAAACAACAAAGGTCCTCAAACACACTATAAAGACTAGAATTGAAGCAAATAATTTGGTATGGGTCTTAGAGTTATCACGTGTGCTCTTGTCTTGCCAAACCACAACAACACAGATCGATAATGGGATGACACCCTTTTTTTGGCGTTTGGAACAAAGATGGTCATCCCCATCAAAATTAGAAAATCTCTTATGACATTATTGAGCAAAAGATGGAAAGAATTAAAACTTACCTAGACTTGGTAGAAGAAAAAAGGAAGGAACACAAATTTGACTTGCAGCATATTAGAGAAGAACATCAAAAGCCATGATTAAAAATTCTGACCATAAAACTTCATGGTGGGTGACTTTGTGCTCTAAAAAGTTGTCACAAATACTAGAAAGCCAAGATCTTGGGCACTCATTCCTAATTGGGAGGAACCTTATCGAATCATAAGTGTACTTAAGTGTGGAGTATATGAACTAGAAATTCTAGATGTAAGAAAGCTCAACAAGCCTTAAAACATGGAAAATCTTAAGAACTACTATTTGTGAAGGTTGAATGAACTATATGTATAAGGATCGAATCATATTTTTTGTAATACAACAAAGTGCTATGAGATTTTAACTTGCTAAAGTCTAGCCAATGGTAACTATTTGATCTCTTACCCTGGGGTTTGAGCAAGAGTCTACCCAAATTATCATCAGAATGAGGACCTTGAGAGGTCTAGAGTACCTTAGGATCGAATATAAAAGTATGCTAGAATTATCATTAGGAAGAGGGCCCTAAGAGTTGTAAAGTACCTTGGGGTCTACTTGGTTCAGAATAAAAAGGCCCTGAGAGGTATATTACCCTAGGGATCTTTTACCATAGGGGTCTTTTACCCTAGGGTTCAAGTGGATTCTCACCAGGTAGAAGATCTAGTGGATTTAAACAACCCTAAACCTTGTTACAAGATTTTCTAAGTCCAAGAAACCTACTTGGACACGTTTTCAATTGTTTATTCCAATCGCTTGGTAAATTATCTAAGCCACACACACTTGTTCAGTCAAAAAGGAAAAAGGGAATGAAACAAAACAACAAAGGGTAGAAAAAAGAACCTTCTATTATAAAAATGTACAAAAGATAGGGTATATCTTTTTTAAAAAAAGAAGAAGAAGAAGAAGAAAAACCAACAACAATAGCAAAAAAAAAAAAAAAAAAAAAACTCTTGTCGTCACTTTCCAACCTAAGAATAATTACTTCCTTCCCTAGTGTCAAAATGTCTTACCCTGCTACTAGCCTACTCTTCCGTCGACATCGCCAACCTCCACACCAGCTTGAGCATTTGCCTTGTCCCCATCGCTTAGTTGTTCAATGACTTTCTCAAATGCATAACTGTCCTTCTTTCAAAGAAATTACTAAAATTCATTCATGTATGGAATTGACCTAGTTGGTACTCAACTCAAAGCATGGTTTTGAAAGTGTTTAATGCCTTAAAATCTTTGATAGCATGACACTAAAAAGCCTCAATTTTCATTTAGAGGGACGAGTTTATGACCTTCAACTTGACAACCTCCTTCAATAACTTCTACATCTTAGCTACAACAACCTGAGAATTTACACGAGCTAGCTCCCTTTTCAACCTCTCCACCTCTACTTGCAATATTTCTACCTCAATCCAAAATGAGTCAATTGTTTCATCAAACATTTAGAAGGTGAGGAATGATTGGTAGTGTAACATCCTAGTTCTCGGTCCTTCATTTCTATCACATCTGTCATGCTTGGGGAGACGCGCCATTAAATTTCAGAACAAATGTCATCCACTGAGAACCGAAACGCTACTTTTTTACATTTAATTTTCATTAAACATCATCTGTACATACCAAAACTCATATGAATAAATACTCAAACTCTTGGACTCACCAAGGAATAACACATGGAAGCATGTAGCAGTCATCTACAATTAAGTCATTAACTTCTACCTTTAAAATTTAAATATATCGTGAAATAAGTTTTCAATTAAAATATCTAGACATGGCCTATGAGGCTAAAATTTAAACCATAACGAAAACTAATAACTCAAAACCAGTCTAGAAGGTCATATACCCAGTCTAAACTAACTGCCCAACAAAAGAACTCTGATAACAACATCAACAGCAAGGTTTGCAGCTCCTATAATATCTGTAGTACTATCAACGCAAACCGCCTCAAGGGTTACTTGAAATGAAAACGTATGATAAACTCAAAAGC
>JAJIYU010011934.1:0-14919 GCA_030144865.1 Tinospora cordifolia
TCACCAGTATTATGTAGACGTAAAGTTCAAAGCATGATGTTTGTGTAGCCTAGGATGTTAGATGCATACTAGAATGTGTATGATTCTTGAATGCTTTGATTGACGATTGAGCATAATATCTGGTTACATACTTTCAGTATTTGATTGAATATGAAGCATGATTGCTTGGGGAGGTTATTTATATCACTTGCTATATGATTTAGATATTTTGCATGATGATATGGTACGAAATGAAAATGATTGAAACTAAAAGAAGATTAATGGAATAAGAAGAATCCACATATAGGAGTGATGGTAGATCTGTTGACGTCTCATAGCTATATTTGCCACGCATAATTTTGGATCCCATCATTGGTGTTCTTAATGAAGCCGCTTGCGACGGTTGAGGGTTCCTAAGATGAGTTGGCAATGGTTGTATACCATTGCACCTATTCTTGGATGTGTGTCAGGGTCGAGAACGGTAGCGTGGCTCGAAACGTTACTGGCTAGGACTAATTTCTTGACATTGAGGGACACCGGAAGAAGATTTCTTTCGGTCTTAGAGTGCAACAAAATAAATGAATACTTGAAATGATTAATGTAATGAAAGTATGTGCATGTTTTGAATTTTGGTTTATATAATGCTAACGATGTGTAGAGATGATCCACTGGGCTTTCGAGCTCACCCCCTTCTCATTAACAGGTAGTCGTAGAGCAGGAGTATATTGATGGACTGGAGGATGTAGGGTAGCCTGACTGGGAGGTTACCACATGATTTTGGTTTATTTTGATTTTGAAACTATTTTAAACGGCAATTATATTTTGTGAGGAAAATTGGGGCATGTTGCCCATTTTACTGTATATTTGTGATATAAATTTTGAAACACTGTATTTGTTTTGAACTGTGAATTTTCGATAAGTTTTTAAAGAAATGTTTTAGTTACAAAGAAAGTGTATATTTTTCTTAGTATATCTGAATTGTACAACTTTTGCTATGTATTTTGATATTTGATTCCGTTGCAGTATCTGAATTTATTGTGAATACTTTTTGTGAAAATCTGGTGACGTATTTTGATATAATTTATTGTTCGTTGAATAGTTGTATGAAATGGTTTTCTTATTTTTCTCCACCGAGATTAGTGGAAAGAACGAACAAGCATTTTTTGGATTGAGGAAAAGTTAGTGACTATCCCGGTCTTTGGCGACTGAGGATTGATTAGATATATCCTACACGCGTGGTTGATGAACCAAAGGGGAGTGCGACATCGACGCTAGGCACCGATGTGACACCTGGAGGAGGATGGTGCTTTTGAACCAGGGGCCGGGGTGTCACAAAATATTCCATTCACCTTTGTTGCTTGTTTGAAGAAAATCCGATAGAGGTTTCCTTCTTCTATGCACTTCAAGAACCACAAGCAACTTCAATAATATATAAAAAAAAATCTAAAATCCTAACTTCTCTCTAAAAATAACTCAAGAATACAAAAGAGGAAAAATGGTTGCCAAGAAGAGGGCTAGAATAAGCAAAGAGGAAAGTGTCAACTCTTTGCTTTAGGATGAAGAAGAAGTGAACACATGGGGGTAAATCTAGATTTTTAAGAGCTTAATGGGGCATCTTGGGTAGATATGGCAACACAAAAACATTCCAAAACCAAGGGGACGATTTGCATATGACGGCTAGGGTTTGATGTTCAAGGATATGATGGTAATCTACATGGTTGAGGCCAAGATAGTGTATTTTTAGGTTCATAAAACTTTCTTGTTCTTGTTTCTTTGGTTTCTTCTTGTGTGTGACAGTTAAGGTTCCCCTTGTGAGCATGGATTAAACTTTAAAAACTTTTAATTAGGTTCCTTCATATGAATGCGCACTCATACACACACATACGGGCTGGTTTTGGGGTGTATGGACTACGAGTGTACTTGATCATTTGTGGGTAGTTATGCATTTATAGGTTCACATAAATTTAATGAAAATTCATATTTCATTATATAATAAGAATTAGGGACTTTAATCTATATTTTTTAATTCATAATAGACTAATACATATTTGCAAACTATTTTTTAACTAGGGTGATCTTTATTTCATTTACTTTCATAATTTAGACTCCACTGAAGGGTACTAGGCAAATGAAATCCTAATTCTTGGCCAATTGTGTTGATTTTTGGATATGTTGTCTAGTTGATTAGTTTATGTCATCTCATGAAATTTTCAATCATTTTAAGGTCTTAAAGGTCACTAAATGAAAATTTTGGACCTGCTATATTTGCCACTGAAATAGACCCAATTTCATTTCTCACCTAAATTTCATCCAATTGATATTGAATTTCTTAGTTTATGAAGTACAAGATTTTTAGGGTATTACATAAATTATCTAAATTACATTAAATTCCCCCATAATTTAGATGTTGCACACACCCAATGCAGTCCTCAACTTCAAAAATGTCTCGATCTTCAAAGGCTTAGTAAACAAATTTGTAACTTAATTTTCACACCTACAATTGATTAATTCAATCTCTTTCTGCTGCACCTAATCACGTAGGACATCACATTGCATATCAATATGTTTACTTCGGCTATGAGTCACTGGATTCTTTTCCAAATCAATAGCTGATACATTATCAAAATGGTGTAGGTCCATTAATAGACATATGAATCTGCTGCAAAAGATTTCTCAACCAAATAGCTTGACAAGCACTAAAAGCAGCAGCAATGTACTCAGCTTTACATGTAAACAATGCAACAACAGACTACTTCTTGGAAGACCACGAAAATGTAGTAGAACCATAATAAAATGCATATCTAGATGTATTCTTTCTATCATCATGACCACCACCCTTGTCACTATCAGAATATCCAAAAAACGTAGAATCAACAGCGTTAGAATAGAACAATCCATGATCAAATGTATCCTTAATTTAATAGAGATATGTTTTGCTGCAACATGATGAGACTGATTAGGTAATTCCAAGAATCGACTAATCAATCCATGATCAAATGTACACTTTAATATGACGACCGCTCCGCTTTTCAACAAGAATTTTAAATTTCTAAAAGCAAGCAAAAGTGTCAGATTTATAAGCCAAGAAGTAGACCCAAAATTTTCTATTGTAGTCATTAATAAAAGTGAGAAAATATTTGTTTCCTCCATTATTGGTAGTCTACATCGTACTGCACACATCAAAATGAATCATATCCAGAAAATGAGTAGCATGCAAAGAGGATGAGCTTGCAAATGGTTGTCGATTCTCCTTGCCAAGAATACAACGTTCACAGAATTGTTCTGGATGATTAACAATTGGTAACCCTTTAACCAATTTCTTTTGAGCCAGAAGTTTCAAACTATTAAAGTTCAAGTTCCCGTATCTCAAATGCCACAACTGTGACTTATCAGTAATAATAGTTTGAAAACATAGGTAGGTATCATTCTTAATCACTATTTTAAAGAAACGATTCTTCAAGGGAGATTTAAGAATGATAGTACCTTCTCTATTGAGCATGGTTAAGTGGTTATCCTTCATCTGCACATGGTAATCTTTTTCAAGTAGTTGCTCAATACTAAGTAGGTTGTTCTTCATATTTGGAACATGAAAAACATCATAGATGTACTGATGATCACCACTCTTCAACTTGATTAAAATGCGACCTTTTCCCATAATCGAAATCTTATTATCATTGGAAAACTTGACTTTTGTGCGAACAAATTTATCTAAGTCAACAAATAATTCACGCATGCCACACATGTGATTAGTGCACCTAGTATTAATATACCAAAGATTTTTACTGATGTCGCCATCTTGAATGGATGTTGTCATTAACAATGTTTGAGTAGCAAGAACATCATATGTCTGGATGAATGATGTTTTTTTGCTTGAATTTGTTAGCTGGCGATACCAACATTTAGTTGCATAGTGCCCAAATTTGTTGCAAACATAACATTGAATTTCAGATTTATCATTACCTCATCCACGACCACCACATCCACCACTAGTGCCATATGACCACTATTTGAGTACTTGGGACCTTGGTTTTGGTGATGTGGTTGGCCTTTGCCACGTGCTTAGCTACGACCACTGTATTTTGATTTCCCTTTATTTTGATAATTGTTGGACCTGAAATTCATTGAATGTTTATATGAGAAGCTTTAGTCTTGAAAGCTTTTTTTGTGGGCTTTTCTACACTCTTTTCTTTCATCCGCTGCTCATGAGCTTGTAATGAACCAGTCAACTCATCAACTATCAATACAGATAGATCTTTAGATTTTTCAATGGCAACAATGATGTGCTTGAACTTCATAGTAAGAGATCAAATATCTTTTCTACTATAGTCACATCTTTGACCCTTTCATCACAGCTTTTCATTTGATTAACCAAGACCTATACTCGATTAATATAAGTCTCAATAGACTCTACATCTTCCATCTGAATCAGTTCAAATTAACATATCAAACTTTGGAGACGTACGTTTCTGGCTTTATCTGCACTTTCGTAGGACTTTTCTAAAATATCTCATGTTTCTTTTGTTGTAACTGCTCTTTGTACCTTTTCAAAGGCAACATCATCAAGGATTTGAAGGATAAAATTTAATACCTTTTTATCCATTTTCATATTTTTACGTACCGTATCACGCTGATTAATTGATATATTGTCACTTGGATCAACAAACTCATTCTCTAAAATATCCAATATTTCTTGATATTCAAATAGTCTACTTGTTCCATCTATCATACTTCTTACCATCAAAAGTAGGGAGTGATGGTTGATTGGATTTGTTGTTGAAGGCCATTGAACCCTTTTTTTCAATTCCTTGTTCTTTTTTTTTCGATTCCTTTTTTTATTCTTTTATTTTTTTTGTTCTTTTTTTGGGCTGCAATTCACTTTCCCCTTTTTTAACACCGGCGCGTATTCTTCCTCGTTTCTTCTTTCTTGGTTGGTTAGGCAATGATTCCAAATGAACTGATAAAGTAGTAGATAAGCTCCAAGTCACTTGCTGAGTTAGACTCCGACGAAGATGACGATGAACTCGTGATGTTGAGCTATCATTTGCACTCTTCTTACTTTTGGTTCAACTTACTTGTTCTTCTTCTTTCCCTTTTTTTTTTCTTTTAGTTTGTAGCAACGTAGAGAAAAAAAGGGGTTTCAGCAATGATTTCATGAACGTAGGAGGGAGGACAAACTCATATGTTATGCTTGGAGTGACAATGGCAGACCGCAGACAGCAAGGGCAACAAACTTAACGCAGTAGCAAGCACATTAGCTGAATTGAGGAGTTGAAGAAACACCAAACGGAGATAATGATTCATAGCAAAGAGGATGAACAATTTCAGCAATTTCAACAATTACAGTAAAACAAATTCAGCAAGCACAACAGAAAAACAAACCAGCACTGGCATAAAATCCGACCAATGATGAACAACTCGATGGCAAGGGGGCAGCAGTACAACACAGATTTGATCAGGAAAGAAAAAAGAAAGGCCAATAGATTTGCACAGGGTCTCAAGATGGAAATCCAAAAGATAGTGAAAACTCTGGGCCTGAAGACTTACAAAAACGTCGTGGAAAAGGCTCTAACACTAGAACTAAAACTTAACCTAGAACAAAGGTTGAGGGGGAAGAATAAAAGGCATAGGAGTGAAAATGATCAAGGGGCTCAGAAGAAAAGAAAGAATGGTGGAAAAACACCACATACACAAAAATAGGGGCAAGCCAAAACTGATTTAAGGGAACAAGCAAGGAAGCAAGGATTTTGTTTTGTGTGCAACTAGAAGGGTCATTTGGCTAGAAATTGTCCTAATGCACAGGCTCGAGCTCCTCAGCAACAACCAAAGTAGGGAGGAGGTTAGAACGGTCATCTTCAAGGGAGGCAACAATAGTTGAATGCCAATCAAGTGCATAACCAGGGTCGTGGGCAGAACCAGGCCAGAATGTTCTCTGTTGAGGCTTAGGAAGACCAGGTCCCTACAACGAAAGGTACATTTTTATTGTTTAATGTTGCCATGAAATTGTTGTTTGACTCGGGTGCCTTTAAATCTTTTATTTCTGAAGAACTAGCTGATAGGTTACAACTTGTGACGAAAACATTACCTATAACTTTGAATGTGTCCACACCAATAGAAACCACTATGACTTCAAAAAGAACGTTTAGTTGCGACCTAAGGTTTGGAGATAAACTCTTAAAAGTTACTTATGTACCTTACCTTTTTATGGATATGATGTAATATTGGGAATAGATTGGTTAGATTAGTACAAGGCCCAAATAGATTGTCTTAGAAGACGGGTGACCATGACCCTACCTTCAGGGGAAACCTATAGAATCAATGGGGATATGCGAAAATTACCAAGAAGTCCAACCATAGCCATGTTGAACTGCTTGAGGTAGAAAAATGAATTCGAAGAACTCTTTGAGGAAGAACTTGTTGAACCAAAGAAAATCCAAGACCTGGCAGTGGTTATTGAGTATGAGGATGTGTTTCCAGATGACTTACTTGGACTCCCACCTGCTAAAGGGTTAGAGTTCAAGATTGAACTTCACTTCACCTTGGAACCAACCCTATTACCATACCTCCTTACAGAATGGCACCAGTAGAACTGATCGAGTTGAAGTCTCAACTCGACAAGCTCCGAGAAAAAGGCTTTATTAGGCTAAGTGAGTCACCTTAGGGAGCTCTAGTACTATTTGTAAAGAAGAAAGATGGTTCTATGAGACTTTGTGTCGATTATTGAAAGTTGAACCAAGCTATAGTGAAAAATAAGTATCCTTTGCCAAAAATTGATGACCTATTTGATCAATTAAAAGGAGCCACCCATTTCTCAAAGATTGATCTTAGGTCAAGATATCACCAATTAAGAATCAAGGAGTCTGATATATACAAGACTACCTTCAAAATAAGACATGGACACTTTGAGTTCACCGTGAGCCCTTTGGTTTGACCAATGCCCCAACAACATTCATGGACTTGATGAATTAAGTGTTTAAAAAGTATCTTGACTAGTTTGTGGTGGTATTTGTAGATGACGTTCTAATCTACTCCAAGTTAGAGGCTAAACACTTAGAACACTTGCAAATAGTGTTGGAGACCCTCAGAAGGCATTAATTATATGCCAAGTTCAGCAAGTGTGAGTTCTGGATGAAGACGATCAAGTTCTTTGGCCACGAAGTATTAGTAGAAGGTATCTCTGTAGATCCAGAGAAGGTGGAAGCAGTTATGGATTGGAAGTAACCTAAGATAGTTACAGAGATTAAGAGCTTCTTAGGTCTGTCTGGGTACTACAGAAGGTTCATACAAGATTTCTTCAAACTAGCAAAACCCATGGCCAAGCTGACCAGGAAGGGAGTTAAGTTCAATTGGAATGAGAAGTATGAACAATCATTCCAAGAATTGAAGAATAGATTGATTACGGCCCCTGTCTTAGTTACTCCAACCCATGGTATTACCTATACCCTCTATACTGATGCCTCATTGAGTGGAATTGGAGCAATGTTGATGTAAGAAAGACGAGTAGTCGCTTATGCCATGCGACAATTGAAGGTCCATGAGAAAAATTATCCTACTCATAACCTAAAATTAGTGGCCATCGTATTTGCCCTGAAAATTTGGAGATACTACCTTTATGGTGAAAAATTTGATCTATTTTCATATCATAAAACCTTGAAGTACATTTACACCTAGAAAGAGTTGAACCTCAGGTAACGTAGGTGGATGGAGTTCCTCAAGGGCTATGATTTTCGATTATACTACCATCCGGGAAGGCCAATGTGGTGGTTGATGCCTTGAGTAGAAAGTTCAACCACCAAAAGGAAGAAAAGGGTCAAATGTACCAATTGATCGAAGACTTTAGGCTGAAGATAACCTTGAATGAAAAGCAAGCCTACCTTTACAGCACGTCTTGCCAACCAAATCTACTACATTAGATCAAGGAGGAACAAAGGCAAGGCAAGTGGCTTGTAGGTCTGATATAAGGAGTTAAACAGAGTAAGCATTCTGACTTTAGGTTAGATGCTGAGAATATCCTGAGGCTTAGAGAGAGGATCTTTGTACCCTAGAATGGACAAATTAAGCAAACCATACTGGATGAGGCTCATCAAACCAAGTATGAATGCATCTAAGTGGGGATAAGATGTGCCAAAACCTCAGAAAGACTTACTGGTGGAGAGGAATGAAAAGGGACGTGGTTAAGTATGTTTCCAAGTGCTTAACCTATCAACAAGGGAAAGCAGAACATCGAAACTCTTTGGAATGTTACAACCACTCCCTATCGCTGAATGGAAGTGGGATAACATTGCCATGGATTTTGTCAATGGTTTGCCCGAGAACCAGAAAGGAGAAGATACTGTTTGGGGTGATTGTGGATTGTCTCACCAAAGTGGCTCACTTCTTGCTGATTAGATCCACAGACCAAGTCAGTAAGCTGGGAGAGATTTAGTGAAAGAAATCGCCAAGCTTCATGGTGTGCCCAAGACTATTGTGTCTGATAGAGACTAACGCTTCACTTCACAATTTTGGCAAAGTCTACTAAAGGAGATGGGTACTAAGCTCACCATGAGTAAAACATTTTACCCTAAGACAAATGGTTAGTTTAAGAGAGTTATTAAGATCTTAGAGAATATGTTGAGGTCTTGTGTTTTAGACTTCAAGGGGAATTAGAACAAGTACTTACACTTGGCCGAGTTTGCCTATAACAATAGTTATCAGATGAGTATTAAGATGTCTCCATTCGAGCCTTTTTATGGAAAACCCTGCAAATCACCTGCCTGTTGGGCTGAACTCGAGGACCATTTACTAACTGGACTAGATTTGGTGGAAGAAATGAATAACCAAGTCAAGTTAATATAGATGAGGCTGATTGCAGCACAGAGTCGTCAGAAGAGCTATGCTGATAAGAGGAAAAGAACACTAGAGTGCCAAGTTGGGGACAAGGTATTTTTGAGAATTAGTTCTCAAAAGGGCATCAAGAGGTTCAGATTCAAAGGGAAGATATCTCTGAGGTTTGTTGAACCCTTTGAAATACTTAGAAGAATTGGGGAATGTCCTTATGAGTTTGACCTACCAAACCAAATGACTTCAGCTCATAAAGTATTTCATGTATCCATGTTGAAAAAGTACGAACCTGACCCATCTCGCATCATCTAACTCGGAGGAAGTGAATATTCAAGATGATGCAACTTATGAGAAAACAGTAATCAAAATTCTCGACCATAAAGTACAGAGTCTACGAACGAAGGATATCCTATTAGTGAAGGTACTGTGAAAACATCACGGGATGGAAGAAACTACATGGGAATTTGAAAGCAAGATGGAGACCAAGTATCCACACCTATTCACTAGAAATCCTTAGTTATGTACAAATTTTGAGGACAAAATTTTTCAAAGGAGGGTAGGTTGTAATACCATAAATTCTTTGTACTCAATTAAATGAAATTTATCATTTATTTGGAAAGAATTGTCATTTAGGTTACTTTAGGGGATCGAAATGACCCAAAAAGAAATGGAATGACACGAACTAACAAAATGAATGACATATCCAAAAATCAGAATAATTGGCCAAGATTTAGATTTTTGTTTGCCTAGTGACCTCAGTTGGTCTTAAATAAGGAAAGTTTTTTAAGGAAAACCACCTAAGGCCAAACCATACCTTAAAAGCATTAGGTTCATGTGATTCCAAAATTATAGGATATAAATCATAATTCTACATAACTAAGGAGATATTAATTTTTATTTGATTTTTGTGAACCCATGAAGTCATGGCCACCCCTAACATGTGCAAGATACATGAGTGGAACACCATAATCATGTGCACGCTACCTTACCCAAAGCTCTATGAGACATCTCCACTATTTGAATCCTTATAAAATGATCGCATGTTCCATGCAAATGATTCAATACACCAACATTAGTCGATGTTTTATACAGTCTAAAAACTATGAGACATGATTCCATATACAACCCCACTTGATTGTATACACCCACACCCACCTAAGCCAAAATTTGCCCAACTGTGTACATGTGTGTGTGCACACATGTGAGCAACCCTATTCATATAGTTTCTTGGAACCAAGATGAACATCTTTAACTATTATATGATGTCCTCTCAAATCTGATATTGTACACCCATGCTTGATGTCCAAGAAATAAAAAAATGAGAAACTATTTCTTGTGTGTTTGTGTGATGAGCAAGCAAGGAAACTAAAAAAGAAAGTTTCCATGAGCACATATGAGACATCCCATTTGAATTAGAATATGATTTAAACCTCTTTTATGTTCACACATAGTTAGGAAGCTGTCTGCGACAGCTGATACTGTCTTCGAAAGTTGGTAATAGTCGTAGAGCATTACCCTTTCCTTAGACTGTGGTTCCAACGGTATAGCTATATAGCGTACTTGGATTTGCTCCTGAACCACAAAAGCTTACTGAGAGGGTTATGGACTCTTCCAGTCTTAGGTTTTAGCAAAATAATTGAATGTGTGAAATACCTAATGTAATGAAAGTGCTTGCATGTTTTATTTTCTAGTTTAAATAATTTTAGCGAAGTATAGGTATGATCCATTGGGCTCTTGAGCTCACCTCTTTCTTTTTCAGGTGACCTTGAAGTTGTATGAGTCGACCGACACCACGAAAGACTACTATTTTGCCGAAAACCCATTGTGGAGGTTCTAATGTTTTTTGTATCTTTTGTTTAACGTTGGTATTTAATCTGAACTAGGCATGTGCCCCTTTTCTTTCCTTTTTGTACTGACAGACTTTCAATTACTTTAAGTATTTTAATTTATTTCTAAAATTTTCAAACTATTATGTAGGGTTGAACTGGGGCCCTTCAGGCCTAATATTTTTGTTAAATCATTTTTACTTGAGAAAATGATAGTTACACAAATTGCCTATTTTCTAAATTATTTTTAAATATCATTGGAAATTTTATTGGAATGTTTCACTAAAAGAGATAGAGAGTTGTAGATGGAATTCAGTAGCACTTTGGCTTTGAGTAGATGATACGGCAGCAGCTTCTCCAGTCGAGTGGGTGCGTCTTCTCCGCGGGTGGCCCGAGGGGACACGTGGAACTGGGAGTTGGGGTGTTACATTGAGGTGTAAATCAAGAAAAACAAAGAAGTATATAGAGTAGATCAAGTATGTAAAGAGAAGATCAAACAAAGAAGATTGTTATTATTGCTATGAGTGTGCATTTGAGTCAGAATTTTAATCCAATCACACTTACACCTAGAGTCAGGCCACATTACAACCTAAAATAAAGATCACTAATCCCAACCAATGTTTGACTTTAGTAGAGGATAGATAGAAGAGAGAGTTGAGAGAGTTTTTGTAGTTGGGTATTAGAAGAAGATTTTCATAAGTAGGATGGTAACTACAAATCACTTACATGGTCTTGGAGGACTGAGACACTAACAGACAAGCATGAAGTTGTGTAAGAATGGAAGATGGACTAAAATTTTAGACAACTAGAATGGCCCTAGGGACTTGATGAATCACAAGCTATAGGAGTAGAAAATGGAGGTCACAATGATGAGTGAAAGAGAACTTAACTATGTATGGTATGGTGTGTAAGTTTAAGAAGTTGAGTCATTGTTCGGGGATGAATAATATTTTAAGTTTGGGGATGAACAATAGTTTAAGTTTGGGGATATTTGTTAGTTACATAGCATACTAAATTTATTATAGGCATTTTGTTATGTTTTGCATTGGTTCAATTGAAAATAGGACATGTTTGTTTATAATTAGGTGCATGATCATTTATCTTATTATTGTGTTTAATCATACATTAGAGAATTTCAATATGGTTTATATATGTTTATATTTGTGATTTAATGCTCGAAAAAGGTTTTTAATTGCTTGTTCAAGTTTAGATCAAGTGGAGATGGACACACACAGAGGAAAGAAGATGGGAAATGCACAAATCTATGAAGTACTACAGTAGAAGATTAAGTATCACAATAACACAGTGTGGAAAGAATGAAATAAAAGCAAAGCATGAATATTGTTGTAGTGCGATGAACAGTGAGACAATCGTAATTGCCTACCACGATAGCACATCGGGTTTCGACCTATTTGGTGAATTCACAATTTTTGGAAGAACAATGCTATAGTGGTTCATGACCGCAGTAATGCCATTAAGATTAGGTTTTTTTTAGGAGTTTTAAGGCACAACTATAAAGAGGAAAGTTTATTAGGGTATATTATTATTTGGATATTTGTTTTTGATGGCAAAAGAGAAAAGAGAGAGCAAAGACAAAGAAGAAGGCAAAAATAGATATCGAGCTAGTAGTATGAACTTTATGCTATTTAATTCTTTGTTTGTACTCTCTACAATATGTCCGGCTAAGAGTTTTAAATTCTAGGATCTAATTTTGATTGTAGGAACCCTTTATTCAATATCTTGATTGATCCATTATGAGGTTTTATTTTGTACATTGTATTCTTATTGCTTTTTGTTTACTAGTGTGACACCCTGGTTTCAGGTCCGAATTTTTCAATATATGATCATCGAGTCATCCTTTCCAAATACGAGTTGTCAACTTTCCATTTCTTATTTCACTTTCTTCCAAAAGTATAACATGATCTATATGCAATGCAATCACCTCATAGTACATGAAATGCTCAAGAATTAACCCTTATCACTTGTTTTCATTCATGAAAATAAGAAAGTTCCAAAATATCATGATAACGCAATGGTAAAGCCATTAAAAACATTCAGCTAATTGTTGTCAGAATCATTTATTCAAAACAAGCAAAAATTACATTTAAACATTTTAAACGTTCTACATATAGCTTACAAAATCACTTCAAGTCCTGTTGAAAGTATTTACATCAAAATAGGATCTAAGAAAACGACAATTATAACCTCTCAGTGAGGTTCTGACACCAAGTCCTGGGTCTGTCAGTGTACACCTCTATGAATACCTGAAAAATGAAATGAGAGTGAGCTTGAAAGTCCAATGGGTCATCCCTACACATCATCAATATTATACAAACCAAAAATCAAAACATGCATACACTTTGACACATTCATCGTTTCAAGCATTCATTTGTTTGTTGTACTCTAAAGACCAAAAGAGAATCCTCTCATGATATTTCCTGTAATCCAAATGAGAAACTCTCGGTTCACAATCCAGATGTACTATCATGATTTCTCCAGTGGCGCTATCTAGCTTACCATCATGACATACCTCTCCAAGTATAAGCGCTGGTCATACCAAATGTGAGTACTCTATGGTATACAATCCAGACTATACAATGGGATTACTGTCTAAGGGAGGGCAATACAATCCAGTGAGTACCACTTCCACAAATGACTCAACTATCTAGCTGTTGAAAATATCTATGATGTGCCCAGACTAGTGCACATGATACACTGTATGGAGAGTTACAGTGCGTCTGCGACAATCCATTGCATCGGTACATGGAATTCTTAAAAAACCATTAATGTTATTTAGTTCCATCATTAGTGTCATCCATACAACATCATCCATCAAATATGAGCAAATACATGATGAATAAAATGAATAAATCATGAACTCGATAAAACAGGTCAAAAAGTGATTAACCAGATCTGATGATTATCATTCAAATCATTCCAATCACAACAAATAACAACTATAGCATACCAAATGTCCTAAGCTAACAATCATCATGTTTTGAATCTAAAATTCATATAATATTAATGAGCAAGGAAATCTTTCCCACCTGAGATTTATGGATTTCCCTTGCGTCACTTGCCACTAGGATTTGCTTTTAGAACTTAAATCTGCAAATTAAAAAATATAAGTAATTTCTCTGAATCTCCATAACCCCTTGAACTTCGATATTCAACATCCATTAATCGACAACCACATCCAAATAGAACATTTATAATCATAGATAACTATTTCTAAGGATGTTCAGGTTTTAGAAATCAAACCTATTAATTATGGGCTCTCAGACGCCCTAATTTATATTTTGCAGCTCTCCGAATAGTTTAACCTATTCTTCACACCTCCAATAAATTTAATTAATTTTATTTCAATTAATTGTGGCTCAAAATAAATAAAATGAACTATTATACCTCTCTGCTTCCAATTCCTAGTTCAAAAATCTTCTAGAAGATTTATAAAAATAATGTGAAATGATAAATATAATTATAATAATTAGATATTGCACATGTTAATTTCTCATAAAGAAATAGGCCTCTAAATCGTAATTTTTTTTCTAATTTTTTAAATTTTATTAAACAATCATATTAGTCAATCGTTCACTAAAATTTCAATTAATATCCAAAATTTGCGACTTTAGTATCGAAGGATACAGATTTTCATTCTCTACATTTCTATAGGTTCCAATTAAAACTTTATTGGGGTTTAACACCATCAAAAGTCCATTCAAAGGTTATAAAACTTTATATATTTATTTTAAAATCTACAGCGCAAACTAACACAATTTAACCACATATTTGGGATCTATTCATCACTAAGAGCGTTTTGGTATAACTTTTACTAAGTTGTACTCACTGTGAAAAAATATCCAATTTTTTGCTATGGGTATAAAACACCATCTACAGTAAAACTTACACCCCTAGGATTGTAGTAAAAGGGCTTAAATGACATGTTTGTAACTAAAATCAGGAAAATAACTAACTTACATGTTGAATCCATCATGAAAAGTCCGATTTTCTTTCTTTTCTTTGTTCGGTTCGTGCCCCTTCTTCTTTTCTTTTTTTTTTGTTTTCTTTTCTTCTATTGGTTCGTGGTTTCTAGAAGTGAAATCAAGATAAACGATGCAATTACAATTGCTCCATCACGTGTCGCTTATTCACTCCACCACCCATTTTCTTATGCAAACCGCCCAACTTATTTGGTTTTTAACCAATTAAATTCAAGTCCTCCCACTTAGTTTTTTAACTCACATCACATGATATCCTTCCCTCATTTAACTTTACTAACCAACCAATCAAATTAGAT